>PGWS01002577.1:0-11871 GCA_002896235.1 Cicer reticulatum
TAAGAGGTAATAATGAGTATATTTGTTTCAGAAAAAAAAAATCTATTATTTGATATAAAAAATTATTCTTTAGGGTTTAAAGTAAAATTATTTTAAATAGGCTTTTAAATAAGCTTACAGGTCAGGCCAAACTTTTAAAAAGGCCAGGCCAGGCCGAAAAAAAAAGCCTATGATAGGCTATAGGCCAGGCTTAGGCCTAAAAAATAAATCGTAGGCTAGACTCGGGCCTTTCAAAGCCTGGTCTGGCCTAGCCTATTCCCACCCCCTAGATACCATGTAAAATATGTTTTCTGTGTTTCTTGTATCTCTAATGAAATCACACACCTTTCTATTTATAATGATGTTGCAATAATTACATTCAATGCCTAGGAAATTTTTTTGATTAAGACTACTAACAATTAGCCTAGGATGTTGCACAATCAAGGAATAATTAAAACATACACTGAATTTTAACATATCCAAATGTCAAACTCCTACCTGATCAGGGGAGCCTCTATCAGATTCAGAAAAATAAAGGAGATTGGTTGGAATATTAAACTATCTCACAGTCACCCGTCCAGACATTTCCTTCGTTGTCAGTGTGGTAAGCCAATTCTTAAATTCTCTTTACCAAAATCATATGGATGTTGTAATCCGGATTCTTAAATACATCAAAAGTGCACCTGGAAAAGGTCTCACTTATGAAGATAAAGGACATACTCAGATAGTTGGTTACTCAGATGTTGATTGGGCAGGTTCACCCATTGATAGACGATCCACTTATGGGTATTGTGTACTTGTCAGAGGAAATTTAATATCTTGAAAGAGTAAGGAACAAAATGTTGTTGCAAGATCTAGCGTTGAGGCAGAATACAGGGTCATAACACTAGTAACATGTGAGCTCATCTGGTTGAAACAGTTACTAAAAGAACTTCAATTTGAAGAGGCCAGTCCAATGACACTAATATATGATAATCAAGTTGCATTGCACATTGCCTCAAATCTTGTTTTTCATGAGAGAACCAAGCATATTGAGATAGACTATCATTTTGTTAGAGAAAAAATCGAATTGGGCGACATCATCACTAGCTTTGTCAATTCTAATGATCAGTTGGCAGATGTTTTTACAAAGTCATTGCAAGGTCCTAGAATTAGTTATATATGTAGCAAGCTTGTTGCATTTGATTTATATGCTCCAGCTTAAGGGGGAGCATTGAAAATAAAATAACATTATATCAATAAATAGAATATTTGTAAGTATTCCTATCATTATGTAGAATATATGTAAGTATTCCTATCATTATGTGTATTTATCACTCATAATCTATATAAAAAACTTCCGCTGTGTAGTTGAAACACAAGTGTGTTTCTCAATATTCTCTTCTCGTTCAATAGAAATAAAAAGCTGTAAAATGGTTCATTGAAGAGAACAAGAAAGGCCAAGGATGTCATGGTTAGAAGCTACAAGGAAGTATAATGGGATGCATTCCAAAAAAGGAACTCCTATTGAAAATATTAGTTAATTATGTACTTTCTAGAGTCCTGCTAAATATAATATTCAAAGGGATGGTTAAGAAGATACAGTCAAATATCAAGCTTATTAATAGTGTCAGTGCTTTTTTATTTAACTAGTTTCGAAGGGAAAAGGCTATAACTTGATTAAACTTTCTATCAAGTTATATTGTTCCATAAACTCTCTCGTTAAATGTCCTCAGTTGATAAATCATTCATAAATTTTTCTTGGATATAACAAGCTGCCATTTCAAATATTGTTCATGGACCACACCTCTCATTCCATCACTTAACATAAAGTACAAATGGAAGTCTTTACCGTGTGTGAAAAAGACTGGTGTGTGCTGAATGAAGATCCTCGTTGTCAGCAAATGATGAATATTTGCAATAAGCTGAACAAAGAAGAGATTAAGGGGGTGTTTTAAAAGATCTTATTTAGACTTATACCGTGTACAATAAGCACTCGTGAGAGTGTTATGAAGTGCTTATAAAAATATTGCGTATGAATATAGTTGCAAGATATTTTAGCTTCTTTAATTAAGATTAGTAAGATAGCTTATATAACAGCTAAACGGAGCTTATCCTATCACCTATTCAACTCCCATCCACCCAAGTTCTGTTTTTACAATAAAAACAAGTATGTGAGAATGCAAATAGTTTTTCAACGTATATATACAGCCGCAGATAGCTTAATGAGTTTATGCAGTTTATCATTACAATTTCTGCTTATTAAAAAAGTTACCAGTTGTTAACTCAAACATCCTTAGACAAAGACTTCGTTATTGTTCATAAGTAGGAAGGGGGGAAGAACAGATACAAGATCTTCTGCAAATACCACATAAGTTCAGTTATACAAGCACACCTGATTCTTCTTGTGCAGAGTTGAAGTTATTCAAGGATAAAAGGGCTCGGAACAAAGGGATAGCGTTTAGAAACTCAAAAGTTGCTGCATCAGGTCAACACAGCAGCTCCATTTTATGCCTGTATATGTATATTACATAATATTCATATAAATCTAAGCACTTATAAATAAACGTCTATCATATAAGTCTGATTTGGAAAGGGATTTATGGGAGGGAGGACTTGTTTATGCTTTTTGAATTAACAAAGCTAATAGGCATGTTTCTAAGAATGAAAGTGTGTGACTGAATCTGTTATATGATCATATCATATTGTTCTTTTAGTTTTTGTTTAAATTTCAAATATATATTATTAGAATATAGACTTAGCCACTCAAACCTCTCTCAAAACAGTCTCACAAGTGTTTATGCTAGTAGATTAAGTTCAAATAAGTCAATCCAAACAATATTAACAGAAGTGTGTGTTTTAGATTGCATCTCAGTTTGACAAATCACACGAGGCCACCGCAATTTTCGCAAAAAAATCATTTGGTATCTTGAAAATCTCAATGTCACATCAAATTAGGCCAAATTTACGTCTCTCCCAACATTACACTAAATCATAAACACAAACAGCAGATGCATCATAGCGTACCGTTATTCCTTTTTTTTTCTGAATCTCCTTAACTTTGTAATTTTGACATCACCAACATTATACAATCATAAAGATAACACTTGAAAGAAAATTGAAAGAAAAAAATGATATTAGTTTATGACATCAAAATTACAACAACTGAATTAAACTATAAATTTAGGAATTAGTTGACGCAACAGTTACATTTCAAAAGTGATCTGTAATGACTGCCACTTCTTAAATTAAATAAATAAATAAATACAATAGAGGAGTTGGAGAATTCTTTCTTACCCGTTGAAGTGTGCAGAATCTCGTTATTTATTTTATTTTTGAATTTAAATCTCTGATTTTGCTTTGAGTTGGAAAGAGTGAAGTGTTTAAATTTGAGTGAGATAATGCTGTAAATGGAAAATTGAGGAGAGAACTGAAACAGGGACGGTGTTGCAATGTGGCGGACACGTGAGGATTAACGCAGAAAGGTTAAATCACGAAAAGTGTAATAAAAAGAGTAGAGAAGTTGGGGAAGGAAAAGTTGAAGAGCCGGAAAACAATGAAAAAGCAAAAGTGCTTTTTTGGAGAGTCGTTATCTGAGGGGCACTTTATTAATAAAGAAAGTGGTTTAAGGCATATTCACGAAAAAGTGTTGATTTACTTTAATGGAAGTTACTTTGCCTATAGACACCACCACTTGTTACGTACTTGGCCATTAGAAGAAGAAAAAGAGTTTGCTATTTATGTTTTTAAGAGTAATTTAGATTCTATATTCACTTGTTTTCTCCGTTACTCTCTTTGTTTTAGTTTAAAAAAATATCAAGATTGGAGTATGTTAAGAGAGAGTGAGGAGGCAAAATTGTAGACATGAATTTAATATTAAAATTAGTCAGATTTGATCTTTCGCTATTATAGGTTTTCACTATTAATCTTGCATTAAATAAATTATAGTTGCATACTATATTAAAAATTAGAATGAATAAGTTTTTTTCCTTCTATAAATAATTTATACTTTTTCTTTCTTCTTCACTTAGACGATGTGATTAGGACTAAGTTTTGTATTGGTTCTAAATGATCTTCTTTAATCGTTTTCTTTCTTCTATGTTATTAAATAAGTTATTTTCACATATATTTAAAATTTTTTTTTGTAATTTGTCGTCTTTGTGTGACGTTTTTATTTCTCGTCTTTGTGTGGTGTTTTGATTTTTCATTTCAATGGCGTATTCGATTGATTTAGATTGAAGATTAGTTTTTTATCTGATGCAACATCAATTATGACTTGGTATAAGACATGATATTTCGGATATTTCAATATGTATATTGGTAGATGTTTGTCTTATTTGTAATGTTTTTATGTATTAACTTGATGTGAAGAGTGTTTCAGATTATCTTTCTTTTTTATTATTAACTACTGAATGCATTGTTCGTCATCGATGTATTTTTTATCAATTTTGAATAAATGGAATACAGTTAGTCTAAAACTATTAACAATTAGTAATTCATTATATTTAATGGTGATACTCGCTTACCACCAAATTGGAAAAACAACCATTGTGGATAGGGAACAATTATCTGAATTTTTTAAACAATGAAAATGTTGAATAATTGTTTTTATTATTTCTAAAAATGAATCATTTCTCCTCTTATAAATATCATTTTATCTCCACAATAATGGTTCACTTCATGATCTCTCATATTATTCTTAATAAGTAAAAATTAACACAAATTTTAAGGAAAAATATTTTCATAAATTAAATAGACTCTTATATTCACCAATAATTTGAAAATCTTGTAATAAAATTATGGAATAAATGTGTTAGAAAGTACGAGGAGTGCGTCGAAGCAAAAGCATGCTAATGATTCAAGACCATCGTATCATATTTTTACTAAAAACCTTAATATATTAGGTATAAAGGTTTATTTACGCTCAAAATATTCAACTTTTAAGTTCAACACGACAAGTAGTTGAATTTATGGTGAACGAAGGTAAACAACGGTCAAGGTTATTGTGAGTGAATGGAAAGACACAAGACACTTATAAAGGTTATTGTACACGCTACTTTGATAAGGAGACTTATAAGTTCAATTTGCACAATTACTTTTTGGAAAGTCATTTTCTCCATGGAGAAAAAAAATACTTCAATGAATAGATTATTCTCTTAGTCTATAAAAAGAATATGTTTCAATAAAGAAAAATATTAGAGAAAAATATAACCAATTCTAAAAGAATTAAACAATCCATTTTTATAAACTACTAAAGGTCAAGTCAGAAAATCGATCTTACTCTTTCTTTTAAAAAATAATATTTGATTGATCTTTTGATCGTCTTATAGAGAGTAAACTACATTGTAACAACTAATATGAAACCTTTATAATTTAGTGTGACAATGGTTTGTGTATTTTGTACATATTTGACGGTACTAAGTTTTTGTGAGGAAACGGAGAATAGTCAATTGACAAAAGTATTCTCCAGTTATTTGTAATCAGATGATTGTGTTTAGTGAAAATATTTCATATGAAGAAATTAGATGTAGCTATCAGATGGATTATGAATGAGTATAAATTTGTGTTTTTCTTTTTATCCTTTATTTTATTATGTGTTCAAATTCTTCATTTTTTGTTTTAGAAATTTTTTTTATAACTCAAACATTCTTTAAGAGAGTTTTAAAAGTCAGGATTAGAAATTATTTTTAGGAAAACACAATTTAAACTCTCATGTCTTATATTTTCACTTTGTTTGAAATTTTGAGTGAACATGAAATCTTCACCGTGAGTTGAGGAGTTTGAGTAAGAGATATGAGTTTTTGAGGGCTTAGGAAATAATTGGTTGATAGCAAAATAATTGTTCAAGAAGGCAAAAGGATTACAAATAGTGAAGGTGGTTGAGGTAAATTAGTTATGGCTATTTAAAAGAATAAATACTATCATTTGAAGTTAATTAGGTGGTAAATTCAATTGATAAAAATTGTGATTTACCGTAAGATAAATCACTTGTTGTCTAAGTTATTGGATTAAGTGTAGGCCAAGAAGAAAGAAACAATATGACTATTTTTTTGTCTTTACTACATAATATTAACACAAAGGCTTTACAATTAACTAGCCGTGTCAACACTATCTCAAGTGCATGAATTGATTAATGTGATGCAAAGACATTGTTTACGCCTAAAATAATTATAAATGTAGTCGAGAAAGTAACCAACTGAATTTAAGGTGAGTCGAGGTCACACTGAAAAAATGGAAAGGCAACTGAAGGAAACATAGTTAAGCCTTTCTCGGTCACACCGCTATTAAGATTTGTATATATGAACGAGTTACATGTGAATATATGAATAAAGGTAAATCCATGGAGACATGGTTTCTTGACCTTTTGTTGGTCCAAAATCATTTGTTTGTTTCAGCACTCACCAAAAATTCACAACAAGTGTATTTAGAGTATTGTTTGGACTTGGTGGAGATATAAGAGAAATTACTCATATTCTCAATACCTTAAGGTTTAGGGTTGTAGAGCCAATGATCTAGACCATCAAGATGAAGATTCTAATGTATGGTCTCTTGGTGTTTCTAAAACATTAGTCAATTGCTCTAAACTAACACGATGTACGCCAGCAGCATATCCTTGGGAAGTGGAGTCACATTAAAGTGATTACCTAAGCCATTAGGTGATGAAGCAGATCATATGACGGTATCGTCTTATTAAATAAATACCTTTATATTATCAAATGGGTTGCTCAAGGTGGTTCTAAATTTATATTTTTTGGGTCGATACCAATACTAGACTGAAAACATTTTTACACTCAGTGACTTTATTTTCATGAATGATGATCTACTAATTATTGCACTTGAGTTTTATTTAAAGAAAGTGAATTGTATAAGTGGACAAACAATAAGTCATTCACATCATCAAGTGTATAAGTATCTACTCAATACTGAAAGAATCCCCAAAGAAATATATCTATCATTCAAGAAGAAGGATTATTTGCATCTTAAAAAAAAGTCAATAAATTCATACTTATTACTAAAGTATCTCAAGTAATACTTGATGGACAAGACACAACATGTGAAACACTAAGAGAAATTGTAGAAATATTGCTTCAACCAAATATTTATCCTCTCAGTATAGAAGACAATATTATCAAATTATTTTGAAATAATGTTCTTACGATGAAACATTGCACAGCGATAAATATTCATATGATTTCAGCAAATGACAAAAATCAAATTTGAAGATAAATCATTTCAAGATTGAGTCATTTGTTTAAAGAATGATAGCAAGAACATTCACCATAATGTTATGGTTGCTTCTAATTAAATAACAATTGACAATAAAGATCTTATGTTGGAATGACAACATGTAGTAAATTAGTTACATTACTTCGCAACACTGAGCAATCAAAAGTCAAGTTTTGAAATGCCTACTTTGTCAAAAATAAACATGCAGAGAAACGTTATGCAGATTGATCAAAAGAACATCTTGTTATTCCCTAATCATTTTCCACAATCCAAATCACAAGAAATAGTATCAAGACTGTTAAATTAGTGGTCAATTAAGACTCGAGCTGAAAGGCCAAAGGAGGAGAACAACCTCCAAATTGATGAGTCGTGACTCGTGAGTAAGGACACGACAATGACGTGAGTACAATATTTGTTGCATCCTTTTGCAGAAGTTTTGCATGCTTATAAACCAAAAAAGACTGATATTTCAGAGCTCATTGACTCACTCATTCACGTTTTCCATCAGACCCAAAAAACAAGAACATTATGGGTGTCAAGAATGTTCTGGACAACAATATAAAAACACGTGTTTAACTATTTAAAACATATCTGACACCTTGAATGATATGTCTAACGACTATATTAAGTTTATAAACTAATATATTCAAAGTCTCTCATCATCTATAATTTGAAGATCAATTAGAAGATGAAGACAAAAGTTCAATTTGTAATCTAACAATATTTGTTCAAGTAATAACAAGTCAAAAACTCTTTAAGTAAACTTAATTCTGTTAACTATATTGTATTGTAGTTTTTAAGAGTGTGTATTTATTTATCTCAACAAAGAAGTTTAAGAATTATATAGATCTCAAATACTTTAATCATACTCAATAATTTATATACTCAAGTTTATCTTTTATGTTAGATTGAGTGTGTTTGTATAAATCATTTATAAATCTAAAAGGTGATGGTAGAAAATTCTTTCAGAGGTGACTGTAATTTTTTATATAGATTGAAAAGTGAAGATTGAATTGATCAATGTGTGATCAAGAGCAAATATGTGAAGGTAAAACATTCTGATTCTGAAATAACATAGTAACAAAATCTAACGGTTGTGAGGATTTGAATCAATATACTTTTTTGTGTGATCTTTCTATCTCTTACATTTAACTAGTCACACGCACAAATTCACCCTTCACTTACACTTAATTTGTTTTATTTACTTCTAAACATTATACATAACAATATAAACGTTATATTTCAACCAATATATTGATATTGAGTTAATTTAAAAGTTAAATACCACCCGTGGTCCCTTTAACTTAATTTCAATTAACGTTTTAGTCATTTATCAAGGATCTTTTTTATTCTTTCTACGATTTGATCATTTATTTTTAATTTTAAGTGACAATTTAATCTTTTATGTTTTAAAAAAGTCAATAATGTATCATTTTTATAAAAATTCACAAATTTCATCAAAATTTCAAACAAAACCCATAAGATCAATTATATTCTTCAATATAATACGAATTTCATCAATTTCGTAACTCAAATATTCAAATAAACTATATTTTCATTCTTTATTTGATGTTGATAGAGATGAAAATATGAATTTATTTAAAGTTAAGTAATGAATTTGATGAAATTGCATTATATGGAGGATGATAATTAATTTTATGGGTTTGCTTTGAAATTTTTGATGAATTTTTGAAAAAATAATGGATTAATATTGTTACATTTTAAACATAAAGAATCAAATTGTCACTAAAATTTATATAAATGATCAAATTGAAAATAAATAAATGGACAAAAACGTTAACTGAAATTATGTTAATGGACCACAAATAGTATTTAGCCTTTTTATTTATTTAATGAATATTTTTGTATATTTTCCCCTGATTTCTTTCTCAAATGAAAAAGTAAGTGGGATAAAAAAGAGATGTTTTCTCCGGTCTAAACTTAATATTGTATCACAGAATTAAATAATTATTAAAATCCTTTCAAATAGATGAATTCTAGAATAGACTAATAAGTCAAATTGCATATACAGTAATGAAAATAAGGCTTTGTTTCATTAGCTTGGTCCAAAAACTGACTTTAGTTTTAAAATCGAAAAACAAAGAATTGGTTGAATATATGGTTTTGAAAAATAAAATATTTCTCTATTTATATCTATTTTAAATATCAAAAACTAAAAACAGTCAGTTGTTACATATTTTACTTTTACTGTTTACTTGTTATTAAAATGTTAAAAAACACAGTATTTATTGTTCTCATAGTGTGCAAAATGAACAGTAGTGAATAATTTTGGAATTTACTTTAAAAATAATGATGCTATGTAAATATAAGTGTATGCATATATGTCGTGGTGGTGACCGTTAAAAAACAATATATGTGTGGTGGTGACCGTAAAAAAAAAACTGTTGTACCTGTGTTGTTAATTTGTTATGTATTTTTTTTAATTACTAATACCACAACATATAGTTAAGTAATTGGTTGAAGTTTTCCAAAAAAAATTATTATTTTTTATTGAATTTTCTTGCTTAATAAAAAGGATGAATTAAAACATTAAATTCTAACTCAATTAAAAAATATCAATATTATTAAGTTAAATGTTTTGTCTTGAATTCAAATTTAGTATGAGTTTTATGATAGTATTTATTATTCCGCTAACAAAAAAAACTATAAGGAGCTTTTCTTTTAATACCTCTTTTTAAAAAAATTTACTTAAATACTCCTTTTAAAAACTATTAACCCAAATGCATTTTTTTATTATATTTTTTTTTTATTTTTAAGTTAAATAAGTCACTATTTACAAATCGACTTCCTTAAAGAAGTCTGCGTTATGCAATGACGACTTCCTTAAGCATTTTCAAAAAAAAATATCAAATTTTTTTTTAAATTAACACAAATAATATATATATATATATATATATATATATATATATATTATAAATTCATAAAAATACATAAACCACAAATTTTAAATTATATAGATTGACTAAGTTGTCTGTAACATTGAACAATATTTCGAGTATGATCAGTTACCCGACATAGTTCGTATTTTTTTGGCACTTTTTCTTTAACGTCAATTTCAGTTTTAGTATGGTACTATTTGAACGACCTTTTAATCTCTGCATTCATGATTGTGATACAATGTTTCACCTTCATATGTGATGTCAATATCCTTCATGGGGTATAGGTGGAAACTCTTATTTGGTAGATGTTAAATACATTAACAATCTTGTACGCGTTAGTATAAGCACTAAATGAGTTTGATGAACGTAAGAATATGCAGCTATGACATGTGAACAAGGCACGTGTATAGCTTGAAATTTTCCACAATCGCACCAATTTTTTTGAAGGTTGACTTCAAATGACCAATTCCGCACTTCTCTTAAGGTTTACAATGTTTCATTACATTCAAATTTATTTTTGTAGATATAGTGGAAATGGTATAATTTGACAATACACCTCGTTCATCATACCGTTGAATGTATCGATCAAACAGTTGATTCGATCACATGACCAGTTAAACCCTCCAGCATGTGTAATATATTAAAATGTTACTTTATTTTTATTATTTTATTTCTTCTCGTGAATATATACTAACACTTATTATAACAGTTTCTCTGGAGGTGCCTACCTACGCCTAACATACAATAATTCAGAAGACAATTGGCTATGAAATGCATCTACATACTTTGGATTGTTTCTACATAATAGAAATGCTATCAAACTCGATTATTAGTAAACTTACAATATTGGACTACCTCAAGAAATTTCACATCCACTCGAGGAATATGAAAAAGTAATCATAAGGTAGATTTGCATAAACAAGGTGACTATGTGGGCATTATTCTACGAAAATAAGAACAAATAAGTGGAATGAACGAGAAGACAATTCTTCACGCGGCAACCTCTAAATGTTGAATTTAAATCAAGTATGAATGACCATGTGTTTGATATTTGCAAAAATCTTATAAACGATTTATTCTCTTAGAAAATCAATTGGATATGATATCTCAGATATTCATCAATTCACCAAGCAAACCTCACAAGCCACAATCTAGCACAACATTATTTCTTCAAGGACATCACCAATGCCCAACACAACACAACAAAATCAATATTAATACCAACACATTCTGACACTCAACCGTCTCCGCATACTTTTATCCACACAGCAATAATCTATACGGTTCACGCTAGAGAAAACATATAATTAATTTTTGACAACCAACAACCACATCAAGAGGACAATCTTCGACTATCCTTGCATACAAGCGAGAGAGAGAATTAGTTGTATAACAGTTCTAATTCGTATATATACACCTCGAGTTTGCTACCCAGTTACTGAATAATATGTATCAACCACAAACTTTCAAATTTCAAGCTTTGGGAACGCATAGACTCCGTTGAATCAAATACCAACTGGACTCAAGTAGGATAGGATGTGTTCTTCCTGCAGCACTCCTCCTAGACATCCTTATGCAGTAAAAGACGAAGATTACAAGAAGATAAAAGAGAAGAAGAATAACCACCTTGGTCTCAAGTACTAAGCGTCGTCAAAACTCACGTACGTGTAGAGAAAACATGACAATGTGGTACTAGAGGCCTTCAACATTAATTTAAATCGTAATTTTTGTAAAATTTGTAATTATATTTTATGAATGAATTATGTAATTTAAAATGTTACAGGCA
>PGWS01002587.1:0-66106 GCA_002896235.1 Cicer reticulatum
AATAAATAAATAAAATTTCTATGAGTAGGAAAATATGAATGTGATGGAAATGAAATAAATTTAGTTAATTATGATAGTTGGATAGTGGGAATCCTACGCCTGAGCAAGAACCCAATATTAGTGAAGAAAAATAATGAGGACTAAATCAAAATAGAAAATCCTTCATTCGATACAGAAAAAGAGTACATTCATATTTTCAATTAAAAAACTTACATTGACTATGGATTTCAAATCTTCTCTTCTATAGCGACAAACCAATCTTGGCTCCTCAATTCTTCTATCAAATTTTTGCAAATTCAACGAAACTTGTGACTTGACTGGAGATTCAACGGATTGCATACCGCATCAACTCTCTTAGATGCTTTGAATTTTTAAGATGCTTGATTAGTAGCATTGCCAATTTGAAAAGCAGTCTTTCCAAGTCTTTCCTTTATCTTCCAGCTCTTTATAGGATTCTTGGTTCTTCAATTGCCCAAGCACACCAATGAAATGTCTCCCAGTATATGGTTTCATCCTTCAGTCTATATAATATCTTTTCTTGATAATCAATGTAATTCTTCAACTCACCAAGAAGCTTCCATCTTTGTTTATGTGCATCTTGGTGTTTTGAGAGTAATTCTTCGATTTCCTCCTTCTGTTGCCTCTCTTCCTTATTTGATCTCATATTTATCTGCATTTCTTTTAGTTGTTTCTTTAAATCTTCAATCCCTGTTTATGTTCTTCTCAGAGCTTGCTGATTTGTCCACAACTGCTTCACATATAGGCTTCTTTCAATAGCTGCATTCCTTTCTTGTTTCGCACATCTAACTCTTTCTTTGCACCTCTCAAACAATCTTGTATGTCAAGTTATTCCATTTGTTCAATTTTCAACCTATGTTGCTTCTTTCGATAAAATGATTTGACATGTGTTTTCTGATCGTAAGTTACTCTTCTCTTGGGTAACTTTTTTTAACTTTGCTATGCAGCTCTTTTTTGTCTCTTCAGATTTTAGCCAAGAATGGTTTGAGCTTTTCTATCTCTTCATTGCAACAAGAATAGTTCAGCATTTCCTGACATTTGAGGTTTACTGTGGAAAGGCAACTGATTTCTTGGACTCTATTTTACCCATTGTTGATAGGTATCTGTTGTGCTGCAATTTCTGAATCCAAGTGCTCCTTTCTGATGATCTTTCCCAAGTCGACTTATCCTTCGCAACATAGGGTGGGTCTACCTATACCCGTATTGTGCAATAAAAGCTTCCAATGACTTATCATCTGGTTTTCCAACATAGGTAGCCAGTTGTCTCAAAGCTACCGCCGGATTGTAATTTAATACATCCTTTGGTTCCCATGAGAGCAATTTGGGAAATCTTCGCATTGACATATTAACTTCCTCTACCCTTGATTCTCGTGATACCATGAACATTGGTCCCAGTAAGGCAGCTTATACTTGAGCCCATTCAGATTATCTTTATTCCAATATGATACCTTTCTTGACATACGAGAATAAACAGATTACAGCTGGAGCACACACAAAATGTTCCCCTTTCTTCTCAGTCGCATATGTAGAGAGTAGTATACATCAGCAAGATCGCGGGGACTGGGGTTTTGCTTATGTTTGTGAAAAGATAGAGAAGCATTGATAGCAGCAAAATCAACCAAATCATCAGGTTTGGAATAACACATACATAGTGATTAGAGCACCAACGTCTATAAAGCACTCCATTCTTTTTAACGGCTAAATCGTGGCCACTTTTGGCTCTAGATATTTTCTTGAAAAACATGAATGGCTCCTTTTCTTCTTTGTATTGCCAAGCTCTCTTATATTGATTTTCATATCTTCGAAATTGCCTCCAAACTTGGTTGGTTGCCCAGTATATCGATAGGATTCCTTTCTCTAGGAATAACCCAATATTCTCAAATTCCTCTAATGTCGGGGCCAACTGAAAGTCTTGAAAGGTGAACATCTTATGAGAGGGTCGTAGTACTGAGCCAACCCGTGAGTGCCCCTATTTGCACATGTACATGCAAGAGATTTAGGATCTTTCCATATTATGCGGAAAGAAACTCTGACGTTGTTATAGTTTTCATTTGTTGCTAATGTCTCTTAAACTTTTCCAAATCAAGTTGTTTAAACTTTAAAAGTAAAGTTTTTCTCTTTTCCAATCCATTGTCCACTTTAATTAACACGTGACTAAGGTTCTTATGATTCCCCAACAATCCTGAAAATTGATGCAAAATGCCAGTTCATTTTCCAAAAGAAACAATGTCATGTCATCAGATATGAATGCAATTATGTAGAATGACTGTTGTGAATATATAACATTTTGAATGAATGTAATAGGTGTTTTTTTGCTTATACGGATATTCTTAAAATGAAAAGGGTTTATTGGCTTATGTAGTGAAACTCTCACAATGGTGCTCTATAGTTCTAAACACGGTCCCTAGAGCTAATAATCTCATTTGGAATATTGTCAACAACAAATAGGTAAACTATTGGAGTGACAATACCCTCACAAGATCAAACTCTAGGTGGATTTTCATGCTAACCAAACATTGATGTACATTCCAGAAGGCTACCACTATACAACCTCGAAACTAAACTTAAGTTTTGTTCAAACCGGGTTGTAAGGTTTCCACTCATAAGTGTGTGTCTTAATAAAGTGTAGGTTGTAGAATAAATATGATTCAATAACCCCATAATGATAATAAAACATAATAATATAATAAATAAATAAATAGATAAATAAATAAATAAGTAAATAAAAATAATCTACAAGCTTAAAAAAAATATATAATATCAACTATTTATTATAAAATAAATAAAAGAAAATGAAAAAACAAACAAAAATAATTTAAAAAAAAAAGTTAAGAATATGCACAATTAATTTATTAGGCCTGACTCTCTAAAATATCCCCAGTGGAGTCCGCCAGTTAGTCGCGGCCTAAAATTCGAGTTCGGAGTCGATTAAGCGTAGGGGAAGTGATTAGCACCCTACGACATCCATTAAAGTACGATTAAACTTTAATTTATTTGTGCAAATTAATGTCATGTCAACTTTAATATATTTATTTTTCTTTATTATTAAATAGTTGAATATAAATGTTTCTTATAAATGTAATTTTTGAGATAAAAGTGTTAAAAGAAGTGGAAAAAAAGAAGTTTTTAAGTGTGCTTGACAAGAATGTGATCTTGCTCCTACGTATCTCCCGGTGCGATGAGAAATCAAAGCTACGTAGTTCTTGATGTAGAAAATGTGATGTGTTGATATTTTTTTTAATGAAAATGGGTTCTGTTATATTAAAAAATATTTTGACAAGAAAAGCAAATAAATTTGTTGGCTTAAAAAAAATATTTTGAAATATGAGTTTTAGGACTATCAAGTTGTACACTTGTGTCCCAAAACTCAAGGAATAAAGAAGATGTCACATCTAATTTAATCCTCAAAAAATATATTTTTATTCTCGATTTTTAAATTGAGTTTCAAAACCACCAAGTAGTAAACTTGTGTTTTAACACTCGAAAATAAAAAACATGATTACATCTAATTAATCAAATTTAAAATAAAAAAAAGTCAATTAACATTTAATTATTTATAAAAATAAATTTTAGAATTATCAGGTTTGTAACAATTTGCATCCTAAAGATTAAAAAAAATGTTTCATCTAATTAACCCTTCAAAATTCAATTATAAATTATCTTTGCCTTTTTAAAAGAAGGAATTAAAAAAATTGATACTAAATATTAAATAAGTTTAAATAGTTCTACGAAATAAAATCAGTAGTAAACATACAAAAAATGCAAAAAAAATGATAAAAAGATATACGGACTTGTAATATGATCTATTAAAATAAATAAACATTTAAATAAATAAAAAAAAAAATCAAATCAATGTGAGCTCTTTCAAAATAACTTTTAACTAAACAAATAATTGAAACAAAATTCATTTTGATATTAAATAGCACCAATCCAAAGTTAAAAGAAAATCGATTAATACCACTCATAAAATAAGTTATGTTTATTATCATTTTAATTACACCCATAATTATTTATAATAAATGGAAATTAAAACAATCTTTTATTAATTAAATGGAATAAAGTGAAGAGAATGAGATTAATTAAAATGGAACAATTTTTTATTAATTAATTTTTTATTAATTAAATGGAATAAAGTAAGGCTATGTTGACTAGCCAGCATAGCAAAGTAATGTCAAGTCCCACAGCCTGACAACAGAGGTTCAACGCAAGTTGGCATAAAGCAAATGGGTTTGAAGAAATGGCACGTAAAAAAAATTCTGGTTGGATCACTTTTCTTTAAAAGGCATTCTTTGGGTTCGTCTGAATGGGGCTTGCCAACACATTCCGACTAAACCTTCTCCACTACTGTTATGTGGGAAGTGGCATTCTTCCTTCTCCATGGTCGCTCTCTGGGCTAAGATTTAGTGAACCTTTTGGGGGCTGGCTTGGTCTTCTCTTATTCAAAATGGAAAAAAAACCGAGTTTTGTGCTATCAAGAATAAGGAATAGCCTTTATTTTAGCTACACCCGTGGCAAGGATTGCCTCTGAAGCTGAGCATCGTAATAGAAAAACAAAAACCCCTCTTAAGTTTTATTAACACAGTAGAATGCTCTCAACCAAAAAACAAGACATCCACATAAATAAAGCAAAAACTCCATCTTTCAAATAAAACAACTCTAATTTCATATTTTAACTTTCAATATGATAATATAAAGTTTGAAAAAGCTATAAATATGAAGATAATGAGAAGATACATGCCTTTTCAGATACCGGTGAAGACAGAGACGGTGGTGTGCGGTGGAAGTTAGAACGACGGTGATGCCTTCTGTTTCTTCTTCTCTTTCTTTTTATGTGTTTTTATCAGTATTAATCTCCGATTTCCTCCTTTTCTTTGAAATTTGATAAGGTGTATTTATAGAGTTTTTTTATCTGTTTAGTTGCTTTCTTTGCCTGCCTTGGTCCTTCTCTATCAATTTCTTGTTTGATGTTTCATTTCCTTTGCTCATCATCTGCGTTTTTTCCTACACCTCTGATGCATTCATGGTTTTGACTTATTTGTTTTGATCTGTTCTGTTGCTGAGCTTTAATTTGTCCCTTAGTTTGTTTTTTAAACTCAAAATTTTGTCTTTTTGTTCTGCACAATGTGTACCAAGACTGATTTTAAAAAATTATATTTTTTTATGTTTCTCAAAATAGTTACAGCAAAGGTCAATAACACTGCATCTGAAACAGAAAGGCAGCAACAAAACAGAGCCAAACACTGCATTAGAAACATAGAGGCAACAATAGCAACAAAACAGAGCCAAAGGCTTAATTTGAAAAAGTTTGACCTAATTTTTATTGTAATTTAATTTGGTTTTATTTTTGGTTGTAATTTGATTGTAATTGTAAACTGATTTGGTATTGTAAATTGATGAGCCTAATTACTTTATTTCCCTTTTTAATATATGTTTCCTTTTTGATTTATTTTTAAATAAATTGGACAAAATTAGGGTACTACAATAATTTCATATATACAATTTATTAATAAAACTCTTACAGTGTGATGTTTTCTTATATTAATGCATTCTTTAGTTTTTGTGAAAATATATTTCATTTTCGACCAAGATTACATATTGGTTTTATTCTTTATGTTTTATTATCACATTAAGTATAATACTTATGAAATTGAACTTGTTGTAATACATAGATAATAATACTCAATATAAGAGGAACTATCACTATGCTACATATCTTTATTTTTTAAGGGAATTTTAGAATTGACTCTAATGAGTTGATTTGTTTGGATCAAATTGGAGACTATAATAATTTACCATAAAAATTAAGTGATCTAAATTATTGGATATCCTCCTTGATGGTTATTGTTAATGAGTTATGCATATGAAATATCATAGTTTAATGGTAGTGGTTCATTAGTTATGCATATGAAAGGTCAAAGCTTTCATGTAAATTATGATAGTGCAATGAATTCTAGATGGTACAATACCTATAAATACATCAACTATAGTGAGAGAGTGAAAGCTTGGAAGAACCAATAATATTGAAACTTGAAGTTCTTCCTTTCTTGCAACAATGGCCGGAGTGAGAGAGTGAAAGCTTGAAGGAACCTATAACATAGAAACTTGAAGCTCTTCCTTTCTTGCAACAATCGCTCTAGGTAATTATTTTATGCACTAAACCTATTCCACATTTGATTGACTAACATTTATGTTTTGATATTAGAGATGTTAGAAAATCTCTTTCATTTGTGATATGCTCCTTAACAAGCAAATGCAATTTATTAACTCTCATATCTATCTATCAAGAGGGTAATTTATCTAGATAAATTTGTTTAATTACCATATAATTTGTTTTAGAAGAGTATTATTCCAATAGAAATAGTCTCACTAATTTTAAATTTGATTAATGTCTTCACTCCCTTGGGTTTTTTTTAATCCCCCAATATCTTTTGTACTCCAACTCCATTTTACATTTTTGCAATGAATGATATATGGCGAAATGATTAGAGGAGTGTAAGATACAAATTTGTTTGAGATGAAAACCACTTTTAATATTGATGATTCTTCCTTTCAATTCTCTAGTAAAAATTGATAAATAAAATATTTGGTGTAATTGTTTGTGCATAAGGTAAATAAAAATATATGAATCATTTAAAAAGATACTATAATATTATACACAAAAAATAAAAAAAAATTAAAAGATTTAACAGATACTTTTTCTTTTAAATTAAGTGTTGAAAACATCGTGGCGAAGTCAAACACTATTTAATACAAAATTTAAATAAAAAAAACAACCGTCTTTTTTAATATTATATAAATTTATTACTAATAGTTGTTATAATATTTTATATATAATTAGTGTAAAAATGAATAATAGTTATAAATTGTAGTATCATAGTTTTAAACAACATAAACTTAATTAAAAATTAAGACAGCATTACAAGATAATGATTATCCTAAAACAAAATAATTTTTACATCTTACAAGTTTTCTTTATTAAGTGTGGAAATACAAAGCATATCGAGGCACTTAAATCAATCTTTAAATTAGTATTGGATCAACAAGTAAAGCTTTAATATGAGTCATCATTAATCCTTCAGAACGTGTCTAGTTATCTTTATCTTTGTAATAAACTTCAATAAAACGTGCGAAATTGAGAATGGAAGTCAATAGAGGCAATTGAACTTTAGTTTGCCTAAGACAATCCTCATTTATGTCTTTTCATGCATTGTCAATACCCTTTTCGCATTCTTGTGTTGCAGCTTCCCTATTTGTATCATATTGTCTCATATAACATTTCAAGAATGAGGAAACATGTCCTCTTTTCTGTTCAAACTGTTCATCATGAAATAATTGTTACTTAAATATTTATATTATCATTTGTGATAAAATAGTATAGTTGCAATTTTAATGACTATCCAATTACAATGGAAAAAACTTCAAATTTTATGATTATGTCCGTCTCTTTAATATATTAATTCTTAATTTTTTTTCACAAATATCTATTGAATAGATATAACGGGACCCATGTGTAAAACATTAAAACTTGTTTACATTCTCAATTCTTAATTAAAAATGTCACGCATATATTAATTTTTAAGAAACATTTTTGGAATTAAATATAATAAATGAAATAAAATACCTCGTTGGACACAATTTCATCATTTAGCCTGCAAACAAGAGCAGCACCATTTACAATTTTTGGCATATTTGTTACCCAATTGAAGATGTCCTCTGTAGCTATATGTTTAATTCAAACAGGAAGGCAAGCTTTACATAAAAAATACAAAAAATGAATGCAAGCAGTTAGTGTGCGCACGCCAAATTTTCTAATAAAACATGTGATTATAATATTTTTATAATTAAACAACATTAGTTTTTTTTTAACGAAAACAACATTAATTTGGACTTTATTTCAAGCCTATTCAAAGTTCGGTTTTTAATGAGAATGACACTGAATAAAATTGAATTAGTGAGAATCGATCTTAAACTACTCTATTGATTCAGAACCAAATTGTGTTCAAGTGTGATACAACATGCATTGATGTCATATTCTACTTGTTTCTTCTTAGTTTAGTAAGGGTTTAGGGTTTATTATTAGACTAAATTATTGAACTTAATGTTTTCTTCTCTTTCTACAAAGGTATACAACAAAATAACAATTTTTAAATGATATAAAACAAACCCACTTAAAATTGTCATTCGGCACTTAAATAGTTTTAATGTGTCCAAAATACAGCCATATTCATATTTTTGTTTATTTTTGGATACAAGTTATTTTAACTGTAATTATTAATATATTTTAATCAATTAATTATTTATTTTATATATACTTTTCACAAGATAAAAAAAAAATCATTTTCTATCATAGTTAGTCACGTCACGTTAATTATACATAAAAAAAATATTATATCATCCTATATATATTTACTTTGAAGAGAACACTTTTGGGAAACTACAATAATAAAAAATTAAATTTTTTTTATTTTAAATATACAAATTTGACACAATACTTAATATCATATATATTGTGTACTATCACTACTAGAAAAATATGATTTAGTGTCGGCCCAAAGCCGACGCTAATAGGCCAAAAGTCGACGCTACTGGTGATTTAGCGTCGGTGTCGGGCTTAGGCTAAAACGGTCGAAGCTAATGACTAGCGTTGGTCAAACACCATTTGACACTATATTAGCGTCGGCTAGTTCTACGCTACACCGACGCTATCAACAAAATTAAAACATCCGACGCTAAATATGTCAATTGACACGTCAACTGGGGGATAAAATAGTTACGTCAGAAGGTCGACGCTAAAGTCAACAAACTGTAGTCAACAAAATATGTAGCGTCGGCTAACCGACGCTACAGTTAAAATAAAAGTCAACTTTATTTATAATATAGCATCGGTCTAGCCGACGCTAGTGGTCAAACTTGAAAAGTCGTGGAATTAGTAGCGTCGGACAAAGCCGACGCTAATATCAAATTTATTTAGTTTTTTTTTTTTTTTTTTTAGCCCCTGCTTAATTTTATTTAAAAAAAAAATTGATAGCTAAGAAACATTAAAGTCATTGCATTGATAACATAACAAATACACAGAGTATTAAATAACTTAACAAAGTATCATGTATTCTGAAACTACAAAATAATAACATAGTATCAAATAACAACTTTAACAAAGTTACTTAATACATAATTGTCAACCCATTACTATAAAAAGTAAGCATAACTATGACATTAAGGTTCATCTAGCGACATGTCGTCCAAATTATGATCGTAATGAGGATGTGAAGGAAGATGTCGCAGTAGATGACCCACTAGCTGATTGACGGTGCAAAGAGTCAATTTTATCTCCAAAAAATTGCTTTAAATCATCAAAATCATTCTCTAACTTCTTTGAACGCTCCCTAACCTCTTCGGCGACCTTGGTAACCACTTGAATTTGGACCACTGCATCCTGATCAATTTGTTCAGCTCTAATTCTAGCTGCCATCTCCGCTTCTAAAGACATCCCAATCATAAAATTAGAAGGATTCTAGGAATGTTGTGTAAGCAATACACACCCATGTCGGACGTTAAGAGACAAATCTCCCGTACTATAAACTCGACCACGAGTGCGACCCCCTGCAGATTCAGTCCATAACTTAAGTATTGTCCCTCCATCTACCTCTTTAGCACTTTCTTCACTTGTTTCGCCAAGTTGTGTTTGTACTTCCTCCAAATTATTTTAAAATGTTCCCTGATAAATGGAATAAATTAATAACGTAATATATGATCAAATTTCTAAAAAAATTAAACAAACAAGTCAAGATATAGATAACATACTAACTTACACCAATACGTGTATAATAAAGGGATTGCTCTTCTAGGACTCTTGGTATAAATGAGATCATATTATTTTTTGGTTGATTTGTAATATAAAGAATTTGCATAAAGAGTTTACATAAATAAAGAACATACATAGGTAGATTTTGCGCGACTATCAACCCAAGCGCCATTTTTCCCCTTGTGGGTTGTCAAAAGTAACTCATCTGGAAGTAAATCTCTTTGAAGGTTATTGCTCTACAAATAAAATCAAGATTATTGAATCACAACTCAAAATTAGATATGATAACATTAAATTGTATTAATTTTAGGTTAACGTAAATTTAATACATACGAGCTCAATCGCAACATCAATATGAGCCTTGCGGCCTGAGGTGTGGACATCCCCGTCTCTTGTTGAAGCTCGATTGGTCTTATTTTGGCTGGAGATGTTCTTGAATGATATACCTTCCCAATATGCTTGAAGACCAGTCCATGCTTCCTCACCTTTGTAAGTATATCTGATAGTCTTTTAGAGGCCTTTTGTTCAAACAGACGTTTCACAATATCATTATGACAAGGATCCCACAACATCATTATGTACTAACTACTATCAACAAAACAGATAACGCAATTCTCCCTATATATGCTAGAAAAATGAATTGAACATATAATTATATTCAAAGGCTTACCGCAAACTTTTCAAACCAATCTTGGCTAATTATATCAATGGTTGCACTCCAACCATAGATAGGCTCACAAAATTATTTTTGTATGGCATACCTAATAGCATATGCAACTGCATTGCTAGGAGTGAGTCTGCATTAATGTATTGAAGAAATAAAGTATTAAGTAAATAAAATGTGTTTATACTTATGCTTCTAGTACTAAAAAAATAAACTATTGTTGTAACTTACCCTTTACCATAAAGTCGTATAATGACTTTTCCATTATCATATCTCACAAGCACGACAGGAAGAACGTTCCCTTAATCCACCTCCTCATCCTCTTGTTTGTGGTCCCCAATTTCCACCTTATCCTCATGATCATCGGAAGTTTGTTGCACATTCTTCTCTACCAAAGTCTCATGTGGAGAATGTTGTGAAGAGACACCCATGGTCTGAATACTTAAACCTGGAGTCAGCATAACGACAAATACCTCAGGGATTGAGGCATGGATGGGAGATGGTGTCAGGTAGGATGGTGGTGTTATAGTATCAACAGGTGCTACATTCTTAGTTGATGTTGGAGGTTGAGACATGGATGGAGACGAACGATGAAGTGGCTCAGTGGTAGACAAGTTGCGACGTATGATATCCTGCTGCTCATTAAATTTACCCGATCGTAACATCTTTGGTTTACACCTATTAGGATGTGCCTTTCCTTTATCACCGTCACCTTTGTTAGTCATCTGTTGTCATAAAGTAAAGAAGATTAAATAAAAAATGCCACTTAAGTACAAAATGAACAGTGCAATACAAAATACATAATACAATTTATCAAAATAGAAGTTGCTTAAGTAGACAATTTATTAAAATACATAATACGATTTATCAAAATACAAAATACACAAAGTAAACAATTTATCAGAACTCAGCAAGTTGCTTAAGTACAAAATGAACAGTGCAATACAAAATACATAAAATAAACTCTAATATTGTGTAATACAAAATACTATTGTAATATGTTCGATCACTATCCTTTCTCCCTTCACTACAATCTTCAGTCAAAAATCTTTTCGAACACATCTACTTGTGAGTTGTCACGTAAACAAGATATTGATTCTATTTCTGCAATTGGTAGAACATGTGACATCTCATCAGACTGATAAGGCATTTCACCCTCTCTGTTGTCAATCTCCACGTGACCCCTTGGTTTTGTGGTAATTGCCACACACCATCCACACTTATCTCTACACATTTCTGGATAGGGGACATAATACACTTGTCTTACTTTTTGCACCAAGATGAAAGGATCATAAAGACGATAACATTTATCCATCTTAATATCAATAATTTGATATTGTGGATGAATCTTTGTACCCCTATTTCTTGTTGGGTCAAACCATTCACAATAAAATAATGCAACCTTGTCCTTCAGACCAAAGTAATCTAGTTCTATGATATAGTTGATCGTGCCATAGTAATCATCTTCTCCTCCTTCAGTAAGACCCCTTACATGCACTCCACTATTGATTGTCTTTTTATTAATGTTGTAGGCCTTAGTGTGAAGCGTGTATCCGTTAACAAAGTAAATGTTCCAAGATATTGCCATTGATGAAGGACCACGATATAGTGCTATTATGTCTTTGTTGGTCACTTAATTTGCCTCGTTATATACATATGCTTTCAGTCATATGGGAAACTCTGCATGTATACGTCTAGATGTGTCTTCTTCATTGATTGAGTGATTCTCCAAGAATATGCTGTCAACAATCACACAGTTCATAAGTAAATACGTATTATGGTTTGCATCAATATAATTTTCCATGCATTATGATGAAAACTTACTCAAGTTATGGTTTAATTTCATCACAATTAATTAAGACGTGTACTTGAGCAGATTTTCATTTGTTATCTGTTAGATAATGTGTTCCAGACTTCCCACTAGGTCGACCTCGTTTCAGCAAATGGATAGTGAAGGTTGGAGATCATCACATTCTAAATGACGATTATTACTTAAATTTGTGGTGGGAAACAAATTGAATGACTTGAAATAATGAGAACAAAAATAAGTTGTCTCGCATTGTTTGTCACTACCCGCTTTGAGACTCCCATACATCTGCACATTTAATCATTAAATGTCTATTAAGTAAGTTATAATAAACATGTAATCTGTTAAAAAATCAACTACAACAGTTACTTTTCAAATGGATACATCCACCGGTAATGTACTGGACCACCTAACATTGCTTGATTGGCAAGGTGGATTGGAAGATGCTCCATTGAGTCGAAGAAACCTGGTGGAAAAATCCTTTCTAACTTGCATATGATAATTGGAATGTTATCATTCAACTTAACTAAGTCTTCCAACCTCAATGTATTGCAACAAAGATCCTTGAAGAATCGACTTAGCTCAGTTAATGGTTTCCAAACAAATTCTGGCAAGGAATGAAATGCAATTGGGAGTAAACATTCCATGAAAACATGACAGTCATGGCTCTTCATCCCATGTATCGTACCCTTCTCAACATCGGCACACCTAGCAAGGTTTGAAGCATAGCCATAAGGCATTCTCAATTCCTTAAGCCATTTACAAACCAACTTGGCATCAGATGATGGCAAAGTGTAATTTACCTTTGGTTTACCCATATTTTCGTTAGATAAGACTTGCATCTCCAAGTCCCCGCAAAAGCATAATAAAGACAAGTCTTTTCTCGCCTTTTCATTATCTTAATTTCCATAAGTTGAACACATATTGATAACATTGATTGGGTAGCCCCTTCGTAGATGGGCTTGTTGGTGAATATCAACTTGCCATAAAACCATTTTGCATCTTCGTTAGGCAACTCATCCTCAGCAAATGTCTCATTTCCCATGTTAGTGTTCACATCAAGGACATCTCGATAAGGCCTAAAAGCATCAAACACCATTTCATCAATTGCATTAAATTGGTCGTCATGATGCACAATCCTACTACTAGTCGAACCACCCCTTGTCTCAACCATTGGCTTCACTTCTTCGTGTTCAGTCTAAATCCAATAATCTGGTTGAAATCCCTCTCGGCACAAGTGAAGTCTAACAGTAGTTGCTGCAGATATCTTCATACACTTGCATTTTATACACAGACACCTTATCCCTCCATCAGATATACAAATCGGTTGTTTCAAAGCCCTCTTCACAAAATCTTTAACACCACTAACATACTCCTTTTTCAATCTGCGTCTACTTTCATGTACCCTATTGTACATCCAAGTACGATCTATTTACTAAAAGACCAAAACTTAACTTGTTAATCACTAAATAAGTTTGAAAAATTATAGAGATAAACAAACTCATGAACCTGACAACATTTTCAAAAAACTGAACCTAACAATTTATGCAATATATCTGAGTCATATAGAATAAATTCCAACATAACAGAGGTTAATATTCAAATAGTAACATAATTTCCAATTTATATCATGGCATCGACACATGGCACTGCATAAGAATGCAACTAACTAATTAGTTAGATCATTAGATTGAAAACAAAGTATAATCAAATTAAATCAGGAGCAATTTAAACAACGTATAATCAAATTAAAATAGAATTTAAACAAAGTATAAATGATCTTCATTGACTTTTTTACATGAAGTGAAAAAATCCCAAGGTAACTAATTGTTGTTTTAATGACATTATTTTAGTTTACCTGCTATTGTTAACAAACATGTTACGATTATTCTGTTCGTTATTTCTGATGGGAATCTTTATTTTGGAATTGTTATAAATGTTCCTGAAACATCAATGACTTCATTGACTTTGTAGGTTGCAGCTACAACAGTGCCCTTGCCAGAAGTATTCTAAAAGGAAAATGGGACCACGACATGATCGAGTTCTCTTTACCACCTTTGATGACTCTTGTAAGCAACTTAAACTTTGCATATGTTAATGTTAGTATGATTATATGTTCACATGTCTTGTAATTATTGATATAACACTTACTCCCTGCTCTGCCTCTCTTCTCCCCCATTTATTTTTATTTTTATTGAAGGGGTGGGGGTGTACCTAACTATATTTCAATATTTGTACTTTTGATTTCTATTCAATTACCTTATTTTAATGGTTACCTAAAATAGTCTTACTTATTAGCCTTCCCCTATTCAAAAACTTTGGTCTCACATAATCATGGTCTCAAAATCCAAAATGAAATTATAATTGAATATAAAAAGAGAAGATAATGCATACAGATAAACAATAAGGAACTCAAAATTCAAACCAAATTTCTTGTTTATGTTATATTGCCAATAGTTTAGCCTTCCATGGTCATCACAAATGAATAAGTTTCAAGAACACTAATCCAATATCATAAAACAAATTAAAATTACAAAAGAGATAAAAAAAAAATGACTATCTAAGTATCAAAAACTATTAAAAAAAATAATTTTTCAAGTTTCCTTTTTCTTTTATGTTGTATCTTCTATTTATAAGTCATAAATCTCGTGTAACTGCAGTTATCCCAACTCCACACCTAAAAGTATCGGAAACAACTTTCTAAAGAGATATTATTTGCCTTAATTGGATTTTTTTATTTACAAAATAATGATATTCATTTAAGCTAAGTGAACAAATAGATAGAGAACAATAAAAGTTTGCTGGAAAACAAATATGATAAATCAACAAACAAACTCAACAATATCCATATTAATAACAAAGTATAATCAAATTAACAACATCCATACCCTTCAAATGCTTATAATCTTTCCCCTTCCAAACTACGATTTATTCTTTATCGAAAGTCACCAGGATATAGGGGACCAGGTCCTGCATCAATGCATTTGGGATAGTTAGAAAACAACAATTTAAAGAACCAATCCCATAGGAACATATAATGGAACCAGAAATCATGCAATCTATCCAAAAAGTTTGAAAGGTAGAAAAAATGCCAGTATACCACCGTTCATGTACTACCACTACCAGTTACCACTATTACCAAATTTTACTTCACATTACCAAATTTTACTTCACATTACACAACTAAACGGCTAGACTGAGAGTGAGACGCCAAAACTTCCATTGAGAATGGACCACAAACGAGCGCGAGATGGCGACACTGAACGACGACATTGAATGGCGAGAGGGTCACGGGTTCGAGTGACGGTGACAGGTTTGAGAGGGTGACGGGTTCGAGAGGGTCTTGGGTCCGAGAGGGAGACGATTTTGATAGCTAGGGTACCGAGTGGGTGACGTGATAGAACCGTTGATGTGGCAGCGATATGTAAAATACATGTTTTTGATGAAGACAAAGACCAACGTTTATGATCAAGACAACAAGCTCAAAAAGAAGTTCAAATATCTTCATTGATAAGCTTTAAATCCAAATATATTACATGTTTTAATGTAAAGGTAAATGATACAACCAATACCTCAAATACATGAGAACCATTCATATTTACATATGCATATAAAGTATTTTCAAAAGTCAAAAATACATTAACAAAGTCTTAAAACTAATTTTTTTGACAAAATACAAAGGTGTATTCAAATACAGTATAGTGTATTCGAATACATATGCTAAGTCAGAAGCAAAAGCTTCACATCTGTATTCAACTACCACCTGTTGTAGTCGAATACATACAACAAGTCAGTAGCTAAACCTTCGAATATGTATTCGACTACGACCTGTTGTAGTCGAATACAAAGCAAGTTAGTGGCAAAAATCATGAATCTGTATTTGACTACATGAAAGATGTATTCGAATACAAGGTGCAAATTTTGAATAAATCTGAACGTTACAAAGAGGTGTATTCGAATACATACATCTTTTATTCGAATACATTGGGAAGTAATACAATTTTTCAGATCTGAAATGGTTCTAGATCATTGTATTTGTTCATCAAACCTCGTGGATCAATGGCCACGAATCTGAAGAGATGTTTATGGAGTATAAATACACCATAACTTCAGATCAAACAACACACAATCCTTGAATTAAACCTTGAACAACTTTGAACAAAATTCTGATTTTTTACAAAGTACTTGCATTTCATTTTCATATCATTCAGAAAGGTTATCAAAGTACTTGAAGTATTATTGGATTGAAATCATTTTATACCTCTCTTATATCCTATTCCAAATATATTATATCACTTGGTAAAAGAAAGTAATACTTTCTTAAAGTAGCTTAATCTAAGATAGTGGTGTGCTATCTTAGAAGTATTGTTAGAAGTTTGTAGCAGAAATCCCAGGGTGGGAGTTGTACATTTTCTGACAATAAGTGAATTAATCTCTTGTGGTGGGCAAGAGGACTGGATGTACCCTTGGTCATAAGGGAAACCAGAATAATTCTATTGTGTTCATTTAATTACTGCCATTTACTTATTATCAGTTACTATCTTAAAACAGAAAATTCAATCACCATATCGCTGAAAACAAGAAAATCTCCTAACACCTAATTCACCCCCTCCCCCCCCCCCCCCCCCCCCTCTTAGACGTACCTCTGTACTTACACAATATTCACGGCGTTGAGAATCGGTGATGGGTTCAAAATGTAGGGTTAGTGACGATGACGAGTGTGAGATAAGGGTCTGTGTTCTTAATTTTACAATCTAAATGCTCATTTGATTTTATTAAAAAATTAAATTTTAAAAAAATCATAAACTTAGCGTCGGCCTCTCCGACGCTACATATTAATATAAAAAATTAAAGGCTAAATACCACCCGTGGTCCCTTAACTTAATTTCAATTAACGTTTTAGTCCTTTATCTTTTTTTTTCTCCCGATTTAGTCCTTTATTTTAATTTTAAGTGACAATTTGATATTTTATGTTTTAAAATGTCAACAATATTATCCTTATATTTTGCAAAAATTCAAAATATTCATAAAAAATTTCAACCAAAACTCATAAAACTAATTATCATCCTCAATATAATGTAATTTCATCAAATTCATAACTTAAATCTTAAAATAGACTCACATTTTAATCTCCAACAACATTAAATAAAGAATGACAAATATGAGTTTATTTGAAGATTTGAGTTACAAATTTGTTTTTATATTACAAAATATAATTAGTTTTATGGATTTTGTTTGAAAATTTTGATGAATTTTTGTAAAAAAAAGGATAACATTGTTGACGTTTTAAAACATAAAAGATCAAATTGTCACTTAAAATTAAAATAAAGGACCAAATCGGGAAAAAAAGAGGATAAATGACTAAAACGTTAACTGAAATTAAGTTAAGGGATCATAGGTGTATTTAGCCAAAATTAAATAAATAAACTAGCGTCTGCCTTATTTTGCTTAGCACCGGCCCCTCCGACGCTAATTGTAAATAAAATTTGCTACGTTAGCGTCGGCTGGACCAACGCTACATCGACGCTAGTTAGCGTCGGAGTCGGAGGCCGACGCTAAATGTGACAGCTAAAATGCAATTTTCTAGTAGTGTATATTTGTGTTATGTTTATGCCATTAACCATTTTGAATATTTCATTAACTTCTAACTAATTTTATTTTTGAAAAATATTAACCCCTTATTTGACATATATACCATTAATTACTAAAATGCAAGACATTAACTACTTTAGAGTATTGTGATTCGGTGGTTAAAGAAGTAATCTAAAGTGGTTCATTTAATGTAATTTAGGGATTAATGAGATATATGATTATTAAGTAATTAATAACCTAAGTTTTAATGATTAATGAAATATTTATAGTAGTTAATGACATCGATATGTATTAATTAAGTTATAAGATTTTATTTTTTTCAATTTTAAAAATTAAAAGTAAAGTTTGTTTTTTTGCAAAGAAAAAAAAATGCATATGTCAAGATTTAAGTTTCAATAACACAGATAAGTCCAGTTTTTAATGGTTTAGTTCGGTTTGGTTCAGGAGTTCAATTTATTCTAGCAGTTCTTTTTGAATAGGCCTAGTATTTGTTGGGAAAAAATAAGTAATAACCACCTCTATAAAATAAATTTTCTTTTTTCATGTGTGCAAATAAATTAGGAAAATTGAAAATAAAATTTTATAACAAACTAGCAATGAGTAAAATAAATAATAAAAATGCTACAATATTTAACATGAAAAATCCCTTTCAAGATGAGAGAATAAAAAACACTAAAGTCACCGTATTAAACAATCATTACTCAATAATCAAAACCAAACAATATAAAAGCAATTCTACAAACATAGGTGTAACTAGCTTTCCCAAAAAGAATGCAAATATTTTTTACAAATTGTCCCAAAGTAGGTCACATTTTAATGAACCAATATTGGAATATCTTTTTCTTCTTTAGCTTAAATGCTTGAGTGACACGTCTAAACTTATCAACACTTGTCCTAACGTACCACATCATATACTAATTAATCACTTGTAAGGGTCAACTAACAAAGGATTTGATATACTTAGTTTCAAAATATCGTTCATATGCAAAGATATCTAATAAATTATTAACATTTATCAATAAAAAGAATCTCAAATAGAAATCTTATTGATACATTAAAAGTCTTAATTCATACTTAAGATTTGGCACATAATTTTGAACTCGTACTTTTTTTGAAACTACATTGGTTACTCAAAAATTAAAATATTAAAAGTATATATTTTTAAGGAAATTTTTGTATAAAGAAAAATCAATTATACGAAACATTTGAAATATCGTACAAATGTAAAAAGATCTACAATTAACTTTCTAAATAAAAAGTTTAACTATAAAGATAAAATAAACACATAATCCCTATATTTAGACTTTTGACGTTACCTAGCTTGAACACGTAATATATTATTGGGTAGATGAAAAAAATATACTATTCAAATTTTCAATGCTCTATATCAATTTGAAACATCACATCAAACTATTGTGAGTTATAAAGCACACTAACGTAGAATTATATAAAAAATTTAAAGATATTTCTAACTATGCCAATATGCTAATCATTTAAAAATCCTCTCATAAAGTTATTAATAAAACATAAATAAAAATCTATGAACATCAATTGAGAAATGTCTATGATTCTAACTTAAAACCAAGACTCCTAATAAGTCTTAGTCTAATTGTAAGACTCTAAAACTCCAAGTGTAATAGTACTCAAATGTCTAGTCTTAACAGGTAAAGTTTATTGTAATGACTAAAAGAGGGTTTATTTACTTATGACTTGCGAGTAACATATTTCATAAAATTAGTTTTAATTTGGATCGTAAGTGACACCTCATTAACTGATTTCCATGTATAGAAGAAAAATTCATCTAACTAGGATAAATCCTTTTACTCACTTTTATAATGTACATCTATTCAAATAAGGTATATATTCATTTGAGTATTTGAATCACTTTTATTAAACAGTTACATACATGTGTATATCATAAAAAAAAATGTGTATACCTCAAATCCTCTTAACCTTATTGAGAGATAGCAAATCTTACCTTCAAGCATGTGTTAAAAACATCCAATGTCTTTAACAAGAACTTCAACACAATATCTTCAATAGTAAACTAAAGACCGATCACATAAACACATGTGGTCAAAGTCATTTCCCTTAACACATAGTAAAATCAACATCATTACTACTTTTTTCAATGGAAGGTATTTTAAAGCATAAACAGTAAATGGAGCTAATCTCAGCAAGCTCTACTAGTATAACAGTTATAACTTTAGAAGAAGTTGAATAAAGTGTCTTATTGTGATGGCGACTACTAATGGAACATTGCAACTAATATGAATGTGTCAAACCTTTTTGCATATGATACAAAACATTAAATATTGTTTAAATGCAAATGAAATAGCTATGGGATTGAGTAAAAAGTTGAGTTCATATATAATCTATGTTTATGCACAATGTGATTAGGAAAATAGTAAAAATATCATATAGTAATATTATGATAAATTTTGAAATAGAAAAGTTAGAAATAAATTGAAAAAATAGTTTGTTCACGCTGTTAAAGACTTTATGATAAGGGATTTGAACCAACCTATTTGTATATTTATGGGACGAATAAGTTTTCCATGTATAACCTCTAATTTTATCAGTTGTACAATAGTTGAGAAACAGTTGTATATTATTGAATAAATGGTAACTTTGATTTTCATATGATCTTGATTTTATTCGGAGTCTAATAATCTTGATTTTAATTGTAGTGCAATAATCTTCAAAGAAATTTTCACTCTGATGAGTTATATCTAAGAACCCACAAGAGAAAAATTGACGCTTGCTTTGATAGTCGTGAAAATCTATCTATATTAGATTTTTTTTCTTTGTTCTTTCATTAGCCTTTGTTATAGCTATTGATATTGATAATCAGTTCTTTCTATTTTTCGCTATTGTTGTTATTCTCATGTTGTTTCATGTTGTTCATTACACGACTACTTTGTGGCGTTTGGCTAGTGTTGTGTATGTGCTTGAACCGGAATCTATTGGTGCAGATTGTGTAATTATTTTGCCTTATGTTGTTATAACTTATTACCATTGCATATTAGTTTGATTTTCTTGTTTTACTTATTGAATTGGTGCTAGCATGGAAAAAAATTTAATGTCACCATGCTTTGATTGATTCTTTTTGTTGTACAATAGTTTGACACTGTGTATACAAGAACCATTTTAAGCTAATTTGATTTCTAAATAATTGATTTGATTCATGTTTTGGTCTATTTTGACCATCCAAATTTCGACATTAGCTTTGACTTAGCTGACACTATATGTTTGGTTGACTTTTTATGTTAGTGTTAGCTAGTCAGCGCTATATTATTTTTTGGGTGACTTTCAGTGGATTGATACTAGTGTTGGATGTTCCCGTTTTGATTTATAGTTTCGCTTTTAGTTGGATTGATGGACATTACTTTAGTGTCATATGCCTTTTTATTGACGTTTGTATTTAGCTTCCATCGTTTTATCCTGAGTCCCGATAGTGGCAACTAAAAAGTTTTAGTCTTTAATGTTAAATTTTTAATTTTTATGAAGAGATTTTAGTTGAGAAACAAAATTTCAAACTTTAAGATTTTAAATTTTTTTTCATATTTAAGACTCAAGTGTTCCAATTGTGTATGTCAAAAAAGTTTGAAGGAGAAATATTAATGTTAAAAACAAAGTTTTAATCTTAAGTGTTGGTGTTTTGAGGTTTAAATTAGTTAGTGTATCCCTTTGATAAAGCGTTTTGAATAATGAATGTTCTAATTTAACAAAGTAACTTTGAGTTTAGTTAGTTTGAAGAAAAGAAAACTCAGGGCATCCTATTTAGGGATACATAAGATTTTTTTTTAATTAAGGTTTTAGTCTTGATTGAAGGATGAGAGGTAAGAACGGGTATTGAAGAGAATCTTGGAGAATATTTGTGCTTTGGTAAATGAGTACTATATGAGGTATGAGCTCCTTCTACTTTTTAGTATAACATGTTTAGGTTATACTTCTTGTTGGTGTTTGGATACTTGGTAATTGATTTAGTGTTTTACTAGTTGGTGTTTATTCGTTGGTGGTATTTTCTTATGCTTGATTTCTTGGTATTTTGTGATTATTCTTGAATAATGCATGTGAGTATGATAAGAAATAATGATTGAACAATGTGGTCAATTCATATAACGTAATATGATGCGGTGTGGTGTGTAAGACCCATAGTTTTAAATTCTAATTTATGTATTTTGGTGTTGACCTCTGAGGCTTTTTAGCCAAGTTATTGATATTTTGTGAGTTTAATGCCCAAAAATATCTTTTGATGCCCCGATTAAAATTATTCATCGATAAATAAATTAGATTAAGTACAGTGAATCTCTTGGTGAAGAATAATTTATTTATATTACGAAAAATTTAATACCGGACAAGTATTGTTAAAAATATCTCGGATTGCGGAAAATTTTATCTGTCAATTGAGTTGCGACGAGAGTAGATATTTTTATCAAAATTGTTTGAGAAGTTATGGGAGGTGACGTGGAAGTGTTGATTTTTATAAATATCTAAAATATCTAGATATTTAGATATTGGTTTAATTTAAATTAATATATATATATATATTATATATATATAATATATATTATATAATATATATATATATATATATATATATATATGTTGGAAAGGAAAAAAGGAAGGAAAAGAAAAAAGAAAGAAAACATGAAACCTTTTCTTCATCTCCCTGCCTCGCGATTTCTCCATCTTTCTTCTTTCTCCCTTCATTTTATTTTGCTTTCTTTTGCTTCAAGAAAAGAAACTCAAGGCTTGGTGGGTGAGAAAGAAAAGTTTCTGCTTCTTCCCTGATTCGAAAATGAAGGAAACTGGGTTAGGGGTTTCCAAAACCGTCAAACACAAACCTCCACATTTCTTCTAGATCTAAGCTTTATTTCGGAAAGAGATAGAAGGGAAAATTGCTCATCTTCCCGCTACGGAGCAAGTGAACTAACTTTGGAAGCGACAACGCGAGTGGAGATTTTATCAGAATTTATCGCGGTACCGTAATCGCTCGTTAATGCTACCGTTAAGGTAAGGACTCCTTCCAAACTTTTAGCTTGCATATAGGATGCTATATGTGTATTTGTGGAGTTAGAATTTTGTGAAATGGATGTGTGATTTTGTAAAAAAGGAATTTAATTCATTTATGTATGTTTTTGAGGAAATTAAATTTGATGTGTGGTGGTGGAAAATATATGTTTGAGTATGCTCTGTGTTGAATTTGAAAATTATTAGTGTTAAATGAGTATTAAAAATGGGGAATATTTTAATATCTGCATTTACTTAATGATTGTTGTGGAAAGATTCATAGTATGCTCATGCATTTCATAGTACATGGTGATCACAATGGTGCCGTGGTGATAGTGGTAACCGTTATGGGCCACACGATGATGCCATGTGATTTGTTGGTTCATCTTATCATTGCGGGGATTTTCGCGTCGTGTAGGTCCGTGATAGATTGCACATTTTTGTAAATCGTGCTGACCTGTGATAGGTGGCACCTTGGTAAACAGTACTAGTATGTGATAGGCGGTACGTTTACAATTTACATTTCTTTTTGTAAATCGTTCTGACCCGTGATAGGTGGCACTTTGGTAAACAGTACTGGTCTGTGATAGGCGGTACATTTACGATTTACATTTCTTTTTGTAAATCATGCTGACCCGTGATAGGTGACACCTCGGTAAACAGTACTGGTATGTGATAGGCGGTACGTTTATGATTTACGCTTTTTAGTAAATCGTGGTGACCCGTGATAGGTGGCGCCTCAATAATTATTATTGACCTGTGATAGGCGGTACAATTATGATTTACTCCCTTTCGAGATGGGTTTTGGTTCGAATTCTGGAATTCATGCATTTTGGCATATACGCATTGCATTAGAGTGCTTGGCACGCGAGTCATGTTTGATATACTGTGATGATTGCATATGTATACTCAGTTGTTGTGATTGTGCCGAAATTGATAAGTGTGATTGTTTGAATTTGTTTGTAAGTGTGGATTGATTGTGAAACCATTTTTGAAACTGAATTCTGCAGTTTTTTGCACTTGTATTCGAATACAAGAAGGTTGTAGTCGAATACAGATGTTCTCATTTTGCTACTGACTTCTGAAACAGCTTTGTATTCGAATACAATTGTCCTGATTTTGCTATATTCGAATACAAGGATGCTGTATTCGAATACAGTTGTGCTGCTTTTGCTTTTGACTTATGAATTAGCACTGCATTCGAATACAAGGATGCTGTATTCGAATACGACAGTGCAGTTTTGTTAAAAACTTCATTTTTCAACTTGTTTATGCATGTTTGACATATAAAAACCTTTTCAAGGAGTATGATAAGATGAAAGATTATTTTGTGCATTAAAAATTTAAATGTTGTGTGATATTTGTTAATTTCAGTTGGTGACCTTTACAATTATTGTGAAAATCTGAGCTTAGCCCTCAGATGAGAACCAGAATTGTCCTACCGGGTAGTACCTTAGAGATGGACACGTAGTTAGAAATATCTGACTGGTGCTGTGTCGGAAGGATCTTGCGGGGTGCGTGGAGATCACCCGAGTTGTATAGTTTTTTGAAGCATGATCATATTAAATGGTTGTATAGGGGATGCATGTCTTTCTTTCGTGGATGTATTTATTTCAGTTTGGAAGACTGTACATATACCTCATATTGTTATCTAGACTTTTATTTTGATGGGTCCATGTACCACTTTTGATGTGACGTGGGGGAGTTAAAATTCTTGGGGCAGTGCTTTTGTACAAGTGTCTGCCGAGAATACCCCAAGGGTATGAGCTATGTCTGATAGGCCTCATAGCCCCGATGTATTTTGATGTTTAAATACTTTGGATTTTTATTTCGAAAACTATTCCGCTGCTTGTATATATTTGTTGACTTTTGTCGTTATGTTACGACTTAAATATTTTATCCAAAACTTTTTCTTTCTTCTTAATTTTTGAAATTCGATTTTCGTTTAAAAAAAAAGGGTTGTTACATGGTGAATTAATGCTAGATATTGTTGAGGCAAAATCCCAAATTAATATTTTGATGATAATCAAACAAAGTTAATTAAACTTCTAATTATGATTCTAAAAGTGTGTTGCTATTTAATATATATTTTTGAGTGTATTATTTGAAGATAAATATTAACATAACAACACAAGATTATTCTACAAAACGAAGATCATTATGGTTCATTAGAAAACAACAATTTGAAAGATTAAGATCATTATGGAATACACAAGTACCAAAACTTATTTACATAAGATCATTCCAGACAATCTTATTGCAAAAGATTAACATAAACAAAAGCAAGAACATCAACAGCCACAACAAGATCAATCTCCAGAATGATGACTGAAGCAATAACTACAATTAAGACAATGATATGAAACTACTACTACATCTCTGCAAAAAGCCGCCTGTGTACAAATCTGAAAAAAACTAACACTTAAGAGCTATCAAAAGCTCTATGTCCAGCACTCCTTCAAAACAAAAACGAAGAACGTTCTAGTTATAAAGAACCCTAACGATTATATGAGTTGTCATCAAGCCTATAAAAGGAACCTCAAGGTCAAAGAAATAACAGGAGTTTGAAGTGCAAGAAATCAATCACTTAGACAATCATACTTAAGAAATCTAAGCTCTTCAATTAAGTAAAAGCTCTAGTTCTTTTGACTAGATTCGAAGATCTACTTGCCGAGTCTTTTTGCTGAATATCAATACTCAAACAAGTGATGAGTGTATTCTGATCCATCAAATCCTTTTTTAATCATTTCAATTGAAACTTAAGATTATATTGATAAAGATAGTTTGAGTGTATTGTAAAAATCCTTTGTGATTAAAAGATGACTTGTAAAAACTCATTATGGACTGAAAGGTAATAGTTGGATATCCTTTCAAGGTTGAAAGGTGAAACATTGTAACTGATCAAGATTGATCTTGAAAGTTGGTGTGAAAAGCAAGAACAATCTTGTTTGAGCACTTTAGTGAAAAAACTCACAAACTGTGAGGACTTGACGTAGCCAACCTTGGGTGAACCAGGATACAATACTGTGTGATTCTCTTTCCCTTATCCTTATTTATATCTTACTCAATAAACAAAAAACAAATAGGAACAATTTCTTGTGATTTCACTAACCAAGAACGTTCTACTTTTGTTTGTTTGAAACCAAGATTAATCTTGAATTAACTTAAAAAACAAGAATTAATTTTAAAAAGGGGAATCAGAATCCAAACCCACCTTCCTTGTGATTGACATTGTCATTTTATATATATGATGAATTATGTTCATGCATTCATTAGTGATGTGAGTGGACGTCCACCAATTTCTGACAGAATAATTGGTGATGTGTTGTCAAGTAGACTTCACAATTTCCTTCAGCAAAAGCCCTTATAGGGGAGGTGATATTCGAGAATCACATAAACATGCATGACCCATGCTTTATTAATTGTTGTCTATGATTACATAACTTCTATATGTTATATGTTATATTCAGTTGGTGATTCTTTACATTTATGGATCAGGCTAAAAAACCCAAATTGTTTGGATTCATTTATGTAGAGTTCGAGATGACAGTGAAAGTGTAACAGAGCCAAGACATCGACAACCAGTCCATTGTGTTCGTGCAAAAGTGGTTTTAACTACAATCTTCTAATTGATAATTTGATGATAACAGAAATAATAAAACAACTATCCCCTAACTATTTGCTAAAAGTTTAGATTAAGTTAGAAGGTAGAGATTTATATTGATGAATATCTATTTTAAGGTAGTATAAATTGAATAAATTAGATATAATATTCTAAGTGTTTTTAACACAGAGAATATTATTAACTAATGAACAACTAATTATATTTACTAATAGAGTAAGTTATGATATATTATTAAGTATCTTTGCAACAAGTATCTAATAACCTACCGTTTGAGTCAAAAATAAAACACCATAATTAAAATAATAATGTATTATATATTAATACAAACCAAAAATAAAAATAGAATAAGGTAGAGAGAAAGTAGAAAAATATTTGTAGAGAGAAAGGTAGAAAAAATATTTAAAGAGAAGGTAAGGAGAAATTTAGAGAGAAGGTAGAAATGAGAAATGAGAGAAAAAATGATATATAAATATATATATATATATATATATATATATATATATATATATAGGGAGAAAAAAGGGCATTCGCGGCGGCCTAAGCTTCTCTCTAATTATGGACAATAGATTCAGTCTCTAACTGGACTTAAGGTGTAATATCTTTATAAGGAGATAACTAAATGTTGCAACAATTTATTGTGATTTAATATAAAATACTTGTATGTTCTTCTCTTCTCTTAGCGATCTTTTTATTTTGTGTCGCCATTCTTTATGTCCTATCTTCAATCAATATTGTACTTAAAATGAAAACAAACTTTTGACAAACAAACACTCCCTCCGTCCCACGTTATTTGTCCTATGTGATCATTGATACAAATTAAGAAAAGATGATAAATGAAAAATAAAATAATTTATCTTATCACTTAATGGTATATTCTTATTATAATAAATACAAAATGAAAAATAATAACTTGAAAGTGATATAAATTATATTAGTTAAAGTATACAATTGAGATAAATTAATTAACGTTGCATTAGAAATAAAATAATTATTTTATACAATATTTTTTACAAATATAACAATTATTTTAAAATAAAAATTTTAAAAGAATTTAAATTATTTGGAACCTCATTTTTTTTGTGTTTTTTAGTACACTGATACATTCAGGTCTGTCAAATGCGTATTTGTGTCATGTTTTTCGCTTTTTGGCCGTGTTGTTGCTATTGATGAGCATTGCAATCGTTTGATTTTGCCTTAATGCTATCGTTTGATTTTGCTTAATGCTATCGTTTGATTTTGCCTTAATGCTATCGTTTGATTTTGCCTGAACTTTCACATTATTTTTCAAATTTGCCAATACAATACATAACTTATATATGGTTTTCATTGTGTAGCGGCGTCAATGTTGCTCTACGCTGCTACGGCTTTTAAACCCTACAAACTTCATTTGTAACACTCAATATAACAATTTGAATATTTATTTTAGTTTTTGAAATTATTTTATAAATAAATTTTAGAAACTGTTTTTTTTTTTTAAATCTGTTAACAACTCTAATTTTTAAAATAGTTTTTAATTAGAGAGTTAAAAAGCTGAAAAATAAAAAATAAAATATTATTTATCGGTTTTATTTTTTTAATTTTAAAAAATATAATATTAAAAATAATTTATAAATATTTTTAAAAATAAATAATCTAAATAAATATTTTAATTTTTTAATTAAAAATAGAATTTTTGAGTTGTAAATCAAACCACTCTTAATTTAATTTTAATCTTGGAAGACTGTAATTTATGAATTATCATAAGTTTGTGTCATTGTTATTTTTGGTTGTGTTGTGACTGCTTGCTGCCGATAAACAATATTCAAATTTACGCTCTGTTTGGCATAGAGAAGAAATTAGGTAGAGAGAGTGTGTGTGAGAGAGAATGTGAAAAGAGAGAAAGAAATGAGAAATAGAGTAGAATTATATTAATGTTTGGTATAAAAGAAAAGAAATAGAAGAGAGAAAGAAGTATAAAGTTCTCTCTCGTGTTTGATTGAGTAGAAATAAAAAGAGAGAAATAGTGATATTTTATACATTGACAAAAATATCCTTGTAATTTAGGCCTTTGAAGATACCAGTATTGCGAATAAAGAGAGACTCTCGCAAACCCATCTTGGTTGGTGACACAAAAACAATATCAATGCATGTCGGACTTGGCGGTTACTAACGGCACCGGTGGTAACAAGAACTTTCAACCAATTGGTTCTCTATTTATCTTCCTTCTTCCATATAAAAACGAATAAAGATTTCTCAAATATGAAGTAAACCTTGTAATCTTATCTAAAATAAATTAAGACAATAAACTATTTGATTTATAAAATTAAAACAATGTACCAAAAAAAATATTAAAGTAAAATAAAACAAATGGAAAATTGCAGAGCAATTATGAATACAAAAAAACTTTACTTATTACGTTACCTTTGCAAAGAAGCCACAATAACAAATTAAAAGGTGGATCATTAACTCAAGAGAAACTAACAAAATATAATAGATCTAAAATAATACTTAAATAAGTGTGAAAAAAAGATCAGATTGAGTAAATATTCATCAATATTGAAATAAAGAAATCTACGTCAAAAAATTTAATCTATAATTGTGATTTTAGTTTTATTGATTTGATGATAAGTTGAAGAGGAAAATTAAAGTTCAACGTAAGAAGAAAATGACACAAAAGTACGAGAGGTGGAATAAGGTGAAAGTTCAAGACAGGAAGGGAGTGATAAAAGTAAAGAGCATTACAGGAAATCAGAAAAACATTAGAAGTAAACCATCTATGAAACCTATATCTCTTCTCTTTGTCTCTTCCCTATCTCTCTCTCCCCTAATTCTATGAAATCAAACACAGTGTTAATGTTCAATTTAATAACTAATTATAAAATATTTAAAATATAATATTTAATTTAATAATATCAATTTTTTATCTATTGAATTAATATTTATGTCTACCTAGTTGTGGCCAACTTAAATCCAAATTATCTGATTATTTGGATTCTCCACCGAATCAAACAAGATAAACAGATCAATCCACCGAATGCTCATTTATTCCCCTTTAACTATATTCGCAATAAAGTAGACGAAGACTTCTTTATCTCCCTGTCGGTTATGAGCTAAATATCTAGTGTAATAAAGTGGGGAAATAGCATTAAAGTATTCAAATTCACAATTATTTATATGGTTAGAATCAACATTATCTTGCAGGTTCGATTCTCTGTATATAATTTTATGTGATATTTTATATTTAAATTTAATTTTTATACAGTAAATAATTCACGTTAATTAATAAAATAAATAATATTAATTATTAAATAAATAATTATCATTATATATATATATATAATAATAATAATAATAATATAATAAATAATTATAATATCAATAATTGATTCATTTATTTTATTAATTTTTTACTTTATTCAAATTTTTATAACTCTATCCATAAATAAAAATGGTTACATATGTATTAACCCATTCCTTAGGTCATATACATAGTTAATTAATAACTTTCAATTTATACAAATCGTTGGGGAGGGTATCTAAATTTAAATTTTAATGGAAATAATAACTAATCAAAATTTTATTTATTTTTTTGATTGAATTTTGAATTAACGATGTTTTCTCTCTTTGAGAATTAGAGTTAAAAAATTTCAAAATACTCTATTGTACAATTTTATGGTCAATTTCTATAATATCATTTACAAAATACAACACAATTTTTTTTAATTAAATGAAAAAGAATTAAAAATTCACTTTGTTTTAAAATCTTTACAATTGAAAAAAAAAGTTGTAAAGAGAATGTGCTTTTTTTTTTACTCAAAAGGAGACTTTATATTGTAAACATGTTTAATTAAAAACTATTGTTTAATTATTTCGTGCAATATGTAATTTGTAAATGAGTTTTAAATATCCCTAGTTATTTTCTTACCATTATTATTCATGTCCCGCAAATTAAAGGACAAACAAATATGAAAATTGTGTGCCGATAATAAGATATATTTCCTTAATACAATAACTTCTTACAATTTAAAAAAAATTTAAACTTATTTCATCGTCATAAAATAGGTTACCTATGAAACTAGAGGAGACAATATAAAAAAAATGTTTTAATTGGAAGGTAATAGAATGAATAATTTCTTTAAATTTTAAAATCATACGAAATTTATTTATGAAGTACTAATAATTATAAAAAGCTAGTATATATATAGTTCCTCATGATAAAGCAAGAAAGAAAATATCAAAATTGTCGTATGAGTGAAGAAACTAAGAGAAGCCAAGTGGTGGTACTCATAGCATTGATTAGCCAAAGCGAGCAACACGTTTCGAACACACACACCAAAAGAAAATCATAGCGTCAAAAGTTCCTAAACACAAGGCTAGACCCACCTTATCCACCTTAATTACTTCAACCACAATTTTCACATATCTTTGTAAGGCAATCTCTTCCCTACAAATACCTATCATATATCCACCATCTTTCTTACAACAACAACAACACTTTCATTTTTTTTATATCAATAACAACAATTTTAAATTATGGACAACGACTACAACAACAGCTCTTATGGTAGTCAAGGGAAAGAACACCGTCAACATGGGCAGAACCAAGGTCATTCGAACACCGAGCTTTTCTCCTCGGCTAAGGTGTTGTCGGAAGCGGCGCAATCGATTTTCAACCATGAACCTGGCAAGGTGGATAGGGCAAAGGTGGCAGAAGCCACCTCTGATATTCTAAGTGCAATTGGTGTTGATGAGAGTAAGGGCTTTGGCAAGTACGTTGACAAAGCCGCTGATTATCTTAGCCACCATGACTCTTCCTCTGGTGCTGACACCGGAGGAAGAACAAGTCATTCTGGTGGTTATGGTAATAAGCATTCTGAGAGTGGTTATGGTGATGATCGTCCTGGTACTGGTTATGGGAATCATAATGAGAGTGGGTATGGAGGTGGACACTCTGGTGGTGGTTATAGGAATAATAACGAGAGTGGATATGGAGGTGGACGCTCTACTGGTGGTTATGGTGCTGATGATCGTTCTGAGAGTGGGCATGGGCGCTCTGGTGGTGGATATGGTGATGGAGGACGTTCTGGTGGTGGTTATGGTGCTGATGACCGTTCTGAGAGTGGGTATGGACGTTCTAGTGGTGGATATGGTGATGGAGGACGCTCTGGTGGTGGCTATGGAGAAGAAAACCGTTCGGGTGGTTATGGGGACGGAGGGCGTTCAGGTGGTGGCTATGGTGATGAACATTCTAGAAGTGGTTATGGGAATGAACGCGAAGAACGTTCGGGTGGAGGGTATGGTAGGGATAGTCGTGATAATCGATCCAGTGGTGGATATGGCTATGGAGATAACTAGATGAAGAACATGGCTCAAGGGTTTTGATGCAATTCTCACTAAATTAAACATATTTAATTATAAATTAATTAAGAGGCATAGTCCATAGATGCAAGTATACCCTTTGTTTTAGTATGTTGTGTGAAGTGTTCGGAATACAACTCTTTAAATGTTGTTGCTTCTAAGTTTTAATTTAGAATTAGTCTTTTGTGTGTTACTTTTTATGTAATTATGTATTCTATCATGACAATTTACTTGCCTCGTACTATAAAATAAACTATTTACAACATTATTTTGTCTAAATTGTTCTTTTTAATATGTTTTTGAGAAGAGATATAAAGGTGATTTGATTAGTCGGATCAAAAATTAAGAAATAGAGGGATAAGGAAGTTGATAGTTTTATCTCCTATCACAACATGATACTACATATACTAACAAAATGATGTATTAAAAAAAAAAAAGTGAAGAGGAAGAGACTATACAACCTCCAACAAACACCGACCAGTCACGTGAACAAAACTAAGAATCCCTTTTCCCTAAATAATAAATTAACTCGAGAACAAACCTTATGAAAATACCTACTACTCAACAAATAGGGGTTGGTGTTTAAATGAGGCTCCATGACTTAAAATTATGTTTCTATGACACGCAAGACTCAACCCTTTTATTTTTAATCAATTAACATAAGGACAAAAATAAACACGAACAGTATTTCTTCAATTAAAATTATTACGTCATCTATTAACGTAATTCCTAATCAACAAGTTTTTCCAAAATAATAACCTAAGCAATGGTTGTCAACCGTCCCAAATAGTGTAGCTCTCCGATTGATTGAAGAACACAAATCAATCGACCAATTGTGAAACCCTTCTTCCTTGGTGTACAACATTTTTTTTTCTTCCTATTATATACAAACTTCGAGACAAACTGAAGCGAGCAATATTTAAGCCTCATGTTTTCTACTCTTAAATAGATAAACTTATTGGTATAAATTTCATTTTATATTCTATTTGCTAGATTTCCTTCGGGCAAGGTAACTAAATTTACACACCGTCAATGTTATTATGATATCTAAAATAACCCTATTAATAATAGGGTCTTAGGTGTGACTACTTCAATTACTTCTAATTATCAACAACTACTACCCTCATTAATTATAAAGGTTAAATGTGTGCATTGTATATGGTACCTAGCTGAAACCAATCAAGATTATGTTAATACTTAATACATGTTACAAAGAATTAAAATATAAATTGGAAACATTCATAAGTGATGAAAAATGTCTGTCTAAATTTTGAATCATTCATACCATAGAAAAACTAATTAATACTTGAGATTATTAATACATGAAATTAATGAGATAAAAGTGATAAAACTGAGATGAAAATCTTGAGTACATGGACATGTTAGTCTGATGAAAAATATGACCATGAAACCTCATCTGATAGCTATGCCTTATATATAGGTGTTTCTTGAAAATAATAATGGTTGGTCGAGTAGGTAGTTGAATACATGTCTGCACATTTAATGAGCTTAACGATTTAAGTTAACTGATTTTTTTCAAAATATAATTTATTCATTGAAATTAATGTTCTTAGTAAGGACACATTACATATATTATTTTGAAAGCAATGTTGAATGACTTCTTAATAAAATCATAAACAGTAATTGTTTTTCGATTTTTGGAATATTATAACTTAAGCTAATATGATATTGTCAACTTTTACTATATTAATAATACTAAATTTAATTATATTTTTGATTCTTGCAATTATAATATTTTTTATGTTAATTTTCATAAGTATTTTTGTTTGATTCGCATTCTATAAATATAGTTTTATTTTAAAATAGTCATTTTAATTCAACTTCTGTTACAAGAATTGTGAGATATTTCTGAAGTATTAGATAATATATGTATTTATAATTGATTATAATAGACATAGTATTGTTGTTGATTTAGTGGTTGTGTTCATTGTTTGTCAACACAAGGTCCTGAGTTCAATCCACACATGTGCCTTATGTGAAACAGTGGCAGAACTGAAATATAAGAAAAAGTACTCTAAACAAGAGGATAGTAAAAACTGTCCAAGTCAAAGGAAGATATGAGGGAGATATGCTTATATTGTTGAGTTTTATGATTTATGGCATATGCGACTAGGACATATTAACTTTAGAAAATTGAATGATATGATGAAATCAAATTTAATTCCGACTTTTGTTAAAAATTCAAATTCATGTACTACTTGCATGCTAACTAAAATCACAAGACAACCTTTTAAAATTGTTGAAAGAAGTTATTTGTCACTTTTATTGATGATTACTCTAGATTTTGTTATGTTTATTTAATGCACTCTAAAAATGAAGTTTTAGACAAATTTAAAATATTTAAAGCACAAGTAGAATTTCAACATGAAACTTTTATTATGTGTTTTAAAAGTGATAGGGGAGGAGAGTTCTATCATTCTGAGTATTCGAGTCTACTAGTATTGTGCATCAAACAACTGCACCATATTCCCCCAACAAAATGGAATTGCAGAAAGGAAAAATAGGGTATTAGGAAAAATGGTGAATGTCATGTTATCCTATTCTGATTTATCTAAAAGTTATTGGGGGTGAAGTCATGTTAACTGCATGTTATTTGCTAAACAGAGTTCCTAATAAAAGGAACAAGATAACCCCATATGAACTCTGGAAGAAAAAAAAACTCAATTTTAACTATATAAAAGTTTGGGGTTGTAGAGCAATTGTTAAGGTTCCTGAACCAAAAAGAAAGAAATTAGGAGAAAGAGGAATTGAAAGTGTATTTTTGGGTTATGCTGAAAATAGCAAGGCCTATAGATTCATGGTCATTGAATCTAGTGACTGATATCGTATTAACACAATGATTGAGTCAAGAGATGCAATTTTTCAAGAAAATAGATTTAACTCAATTCCACATCCCAAGGAAATTGTATGTTCTAGTGTACAAAGTCTAGAAAATAATGTATCTAATAATGATACTCTGACATGTTCAGAACCCAGAAGAAGTAAAAGAGCCAGAAAATAGAAAGATTATGGCATAGATTTCTTTATGTTCCTTGTAGAAGGTACAAATGATTCCATTAACAATTATGGACCAGTTTGCTACAATTTAGAGAGTGACCCAGACTCATATCAAGAAGCAATAAAATGCTTTCCTAAACGGAGAGTTAGATAAAGAGGTGAATATCAAACAACCTGAAGGATTTGTTACCAAATTGCAGGAACATAAAGTTTGTAAATTGACTAAATCTTTATACGGGTTAAAACAAACACCCAAACAATGGCACCAAAAGTTTGATAAAGTTTTGCTTTCTAATGGATACAAAATAAATGAATCTGACAAGTGTATCTATAGTAAATTTCATAATGGAAATGGTGTTATGATTAGCTTATATGTGGATGATATGTTAATCTTTAGCACCAATTTAGATGAGGTAGAAAAAACTAAAACTTTCCTATCAAAAAATTTTGATATGAAAGATTTAGGTGAAATATATGTGATTTTAGGAATTAAAATAATTAGAGATGGAGTAAATATTGGTTTATCCCAATCTCATTATATTGAGAAAGTGCTAAAGAAATTTGATCAATTTAATTGCAAACTTGTTTCTACCCCATTTGATTAAAATGTTAGTTTACAACCACATAAAGGATGTCATGTGGCACAACTAGATTATTCAAAGGTAACCAGATGCTTGATGTATGTCATGATCTGTACCAGACCTGATATAGCGTATGTTGTAGGTAGATTAAGTCAGTATACTATCAATCCAAGTAAAGAATATTGACAGGCTGTTAATAGAGTATTAAAATATTTGAAAGGAACAATTAACTATAGTTTAGTCTATAGTGGATATCCTTCAGTTTTGGAAGGATATACAGATGTCAGTTGGGTAACTTATGTTGAAGATCATGCTTCTACAAGTGGATGGATCTCCAACCTTAGTGGAGGTGCAGTTTCTTGGGGATCAAAGAAACAAGCTTGCATTATCGACTCCATCATGGTTGCAGAGTTCATTGCCCTAGCTGCAGGTAGTAAAGAGGTAGAATAGCTAAGAAATTTTTTGTATGAGATACTAATTTGGCCAAAGTCAATGGCACCGATATCCATATATTGTGATAGTCAATCCACACTATCCAAAGCATATAGCCAAGTATATAATGGAAAATCTAGACATATTGGTTTAAGACATAGCTATGTAAAAGATTTAATTTTAAATGTAGTAATATTCATAGTGTTTGTAAGAACTGAAAAGAATCTTGAAGATCCTTTGACGAAAGGTCTGACAAGGGACATGGTGTTGAAGACATCATTGAGGATGTGACTCAAGCCCATATCTAATTAATCATCAATGGTGGAAAATCGACTCACACTTAAGTAACATCAAGTCTTGAGTTCAATGATAAAAGTACACTATTAGATTGATTGCAAGTATTTGAATATAGATACTTTTGTGGCAGCCTTTGCAGCCAGAAAATCGGATTTTGTGACGACCAAAGCAGCCTTAAATGCCAACGGTAAACTACGCCTTTTGTGGCGGCTTTTGCAGTCACAAATGAGTGACTTTGTGGCGGCATTTACAGTCATAAAGGAGTACCTTTGTGGCGGCTTTTGCCCTTATATAAATACGTACATTTGTGGTAGACTAAACCCTTACAAAGGCCCAACGGTGTAATTTAAACCCTCTCAAAATGCTGCTGAAATTCAAATCCATTGTGAGGGTTTTTTTCGCCACAAATAACAACAAATTTGAATTTTAGTATTTGTGAGGGTTTTTTCGGTCAGTAATTTGTGAAAGTTTTTTTCGGCCACAAAATATTTTATAAGTTGACCACAAAATGAGTGTTTTCTTGTAGTGTCATTGATGGGGGGAAATTGTATTAATTGTTTGCTATCTTTTGAATAAAGTTCATAAATCTAAAAACAAAACATCTCCTTGTGAAATATGAAGAAAAGACAACCAAATTTGTCTTATTTTCGAACTTGAGGTTGTCTGACTTATGTTAGAATCTCCGATCCCAAGCAAGTTAAACTCACCAATATAGCCTATGAATGTGTATTCATTCAATATGCAATAAACAAAAAAACGTATAAGTTTTATGACCTAAATGATAAAGTGATCATAGAGTCAAATGATGTTGACTTTTATGAATATAGATTCCCTTTCAAATCGAAAAATAGTAGGGGCACCAGAACAAGTCATGTTTTTGGGATTAGAAACACTAAAAGCAATGAACAAAAAAATAAACCTAAAAAAAGTAACAGAGCAAGAGTTTCTAAAGATGATGAACCCGAGTATACGACATATACCTTAGTAGAGGATTATGCAAATCATCATGAAGATTTGTCGACTTTAGATGAACATTTATGCAATAAGTTATAAATGACGACATGGATTATGTAGAGTCTAACAGGACCTTGTATTTAATAGAAATGCCTCTTGGTTGCAAATTGATAGGTCATAAATGGATCTTGAAAAAGAAACTAAAATCCAATGGAATTGTTGAGAAATACAAGGCTCGTGTTGTAGCTAAAGGTTTTAGATAGAGAAAATATATATTTCTTCGACACTTTTTCACTGGTTACAAGAATTACTTCCATTAGGGTACTCATTTCACTTGCTGCTATTCATAACTTGGCGGTACATCAAATGGATGTCAAAACTGCTTTTTTAAATGATGACTTGGAAGAAGAAATCTATATGAAACAACCTGAATGTTTTGTGATTCATGGTAAAGGTCTTTAAGTTAGATAAATCTCTATATGGTCTTAAACAAGATCTTAAGAAATAATATGAAAAGTTTGATAACTTGATTATATTGAATGACTCTAAAGTGAATGAAAGTGACAAATGTATTTATTACAAATCTGAAAAATGACATTTGCACTATCATATGTCTCTATGTAGGTGACCTAGTCATATTTGGTTCAAACATTCATGCTATAAATATTGTGAAATCATTGTTGTGTAACAACTTTGATATGAAAGACATTAGAAAAGCGAATGTAATCCTTAAAATCAAGGTTACTAGGTTAGAAAATGAAATTTCTTTACATCAGTCTCACTATGTTGAAAATATCTTAAAGATATATGAATACTTTGTATCTAAGTCTGCTTACATACTATATGATCCAAGTGTGAAATATTTCAAAAACACTAGTGAATGTGTTAGACAAACTGAATATGCGAGCATTATTGGCAGCCCCAAGTATGTCATTAATTGTACTAAATCCGATATTGCCTAAGTCATGGGACTAATGTGCAAGTTTACCAAGAGATCTAGAATGAAGCATCAACACACTATTGAGAGAGTCATTAGATACCTTAAAAGGACCACGAGTCTTAAATTACATTATCAAATATTTCATATCGTTCTTGAAGGATACAATGATTTTGATTGGAACACTTTATCATACAACTCCAAACAACCAATGGTTATATATTTAGCATATCTGGTGGAGCTGTATCTTGTAATTAAATCGAAGAAACAAAATATATTGGCTCAACTGGAATCTGTAATGATAGCAATAGAAATTGTTAGTGAAGTAGCGAGTTAGTTGAGATGTTTGCTAGTTGAGATCCGTTTATGGAAAAAAATCAATGTCAGTTGTATTGATCCAATGCGATAGTACAGAGACCATTGTAAATATAGAACCGTTATTATAACGGTATGAGACGACATATACATCGTAAGCACATTGCAGTTAGAAGTTACTTTCTAAATGAGTTGTTGGAGTGGATTATGAAAACACTGAACATTTGACGAAAGGATTAACTAGAGAGAAAGTTCTAAACACATCCAAAAGGTTGAGACCATTGCCTTTAGATAAATGAATCATTCATGATGGTAACCCAAATTGACTAGAGATCTCAAGAATTATGTTCAAGGGATAATAACAAGTCGTGAAGTGATATGAGATGAACTTATAAATCAGAGAAACATGATTCCTAAAACGATAAAATGATTAGGTAATAGAAAATCTTAATGAGATTTATACTTTATTTGAAATAGAGTATCTAGCTACACGAGTACTCTCGATAGACTCACATATGTGTATGTCGAAGTAGGGTCGTTTCCTATGGTACTACGAGGCATAATTCCTCGAGTATTCACTATACTGATATCGACGTGCAATACTAGTAATGAACGAGCTTTTGAGAAAATATCCCATGAAAAGGTTGTGTGTAAGTTTGATGTCAGAGATAAAGTTTAAGATTACAAGTGACTATTACTGAATATGAATTTTACTTATTATGCAAAGGTTCAAGTTAGAAGACACGCCTATTTATCCACAATCTTATAGAATCGTTTGACGCTACTTCAAAAACATTCTTTTAATTCAAGTGAGAGATTGTTGGAATATAGAGAGCATGACCATCTTAAAGATTTTGAAGGCCTTGTTCTAATCTTAAAATTAGGGTCCCTAACAAAAAAAATGTAATTTTAATGATTAAATAAATTTTAGTCCCCATACACACACCAATCTACATAATGCACTCTACCTATATCAATCTACATGATGCAAACCATTTGGTTAGGTCAATTCATGTAACAAGTAAAGATGTACAAATGGCATGTCATATTTACATATTATATTCAAATATACATTTCAACAACGATAACACACCAACTATAATTCTACTAATAAAATAAACCGGTTATAGAACCCAAAATTACAACCACATACACCACCATATCTATATAAATTAGCATATCTATCAACATATTTGTCATATTAGGACTACTCGCAATTCATCACAACAATAGCATATATCAAACCACACAAAACAATTATCTTATAGACCTATATAATTTGGTTTCACATCGCAATTAATAATTATTCATTTTTTCATTTTTTTAACCTAAATATTTTTTTTAAAATAAAATTTAACTACTTCCATATCTTCTGTCATACTCATATGTAAAAAAGATTTCCCTAAAATCATATGTGAGGTCACAACTTTACTTTTGAAACAACCATTTTACACTCATCCACACAAATTTTTTTCTCGGATATCTCAACACACATAAAACAAATAATAAACATTTATATATAAAACATAAGGATACAACACAAATAACCAAAGGAAATATGATTCTTCTTCTATGTATCGCGGTCGTTGACGAAACAACATACAATAAAATATAATACATCTACTTAGCTTCATAGAAACCTAGTTTTTTTTTTTTAAACATTGCTTAGTTTGATTTTTCTAACATTTCAATTTTAGTGGTAAAAACAAGAAAAAATATTAACTCATTTGATATATATGTTATCGTAAGTAGATGAACAATATCATTTTAGACAATTGGGTCAAATTCAATTTCATCTTAAGCTCAACAAATTACGATTGCTAATATAATCTCTCATTAGAATCACAAAAGCCAAATTTTTTGGATGATAAAATGTAGAGAAAAAAAAATCTGCAAGACTTGATAAAGAGTATATTAGTATGTAAATTTAAGAATTGTTAAAGGTTCACGTTGTAGTTTTCAACTATATTATTTTGTGTTGTCAAATTATAGGTTGTGGACAATTTCACGTGTATACGATAGAAATATAAATGTAATCAGAAATGAATAAAACTGGTACTGACACTAATATTAGAAATTATTATTCACGTGAATTTTAGGCGGTAGACAGTTTCATGTGTATATAGAAAGTTAAGTACAAAAGTAAACATAAGTGAAATAAATTGTTACATACCACCTAATATAAAAAATTATTATTCACGTGAATTTTAGGCGGTGGACAGTTTCATGTGTATACGATAGAAGTATAAATGTAAACATAAGTGAATAAAACTGTTAGTAACCTTAATATCAGAAATTATTATTCACGGGAATTTTAGGGGGTTGACAATTTTATGTGTATACGATAGAAGTACAAATGTACAAATAAAACTATTACTGACCCTAATATGAAAAATTATTATTCACATGAATTTTAGGCGGTTGATTGTTTATGTGTATACGGTAGAAGTACAAATGTAAAATACATCATTTGCAATAGTTTGAAGTGTTGGATACTTAAAACCATTCAATGTCCATCACAATAAAATATCAAAATCAGGACTTCTTGGCAAAATTTCCTCCTCTAAATAAATATCCAACTTTGTTTTGACAAATGATGTTCTAACTCTTTTTTTTTTCTTCCAGACATATAAATCATAGTCTTCTAAACCATCATCCTCAGAATTACTAAAGTGGACATCCAACATTTGAGAATCACTACTAGAACCATTATTCATTTTTAATTGATATTCATAAAGTAAATCATAACACAACTGTCAGATCCACTTAATTTGGTCTTTAGAATCATTCTCATACAACTTAACATAATAATATTCAAGCAACTCTATTTTGTACCTAGGATCCAAATAGTTGGTTGATGTGAACTTTCTTCTAAAGTAAGCTGACATAGTAGTAGTTGAGATGTGCCTTCAATTTCCATTATATATTATGTAAAGTTTCACATAAAAACAAATTAAAATTAATGAATTCATAAATAAATTTATGAATATTATTACTAATAAAAAGTCATTACTCAAAACTTATTTACCAATAAAAAGTCATTATTCAGAACTGATTTCCAAATGTTATTAATAATTATTACTTTTAATAAAATTATTGAATAAAAAAGTTTGGTACATAATTTCATTACTCATAACTAATCCCAAATATTACTCAAAACTTTTTAATCAATAAAAGTTGCTACATTTACCAATAAAAAGTCATTACTCAGAACTAAACTCTACATATTTTCTTATTGATAAATTAAATTCATTAAACTCGGTATTTTTCAATTTAGACAAATAAAAACTCACCTAATCAAAATTAAAATTAAGAAAATATGTATTTACAGATAAAAACTCAACAAGCATAGATGCAAAGTTTAAGCAATGAACTTGAAAATGCAGAAAAATCTCAAAACTGTTATACACAAAATTTGTATAATAAAAATGCAGAAAAATCCCAAAATATAGAGATGCATATCTGTTATACACAAAATCTCAAAACGAAAATGCTGAAAAACGAAAAATGAAACCGAACCAGAAAACGAAAAAGATTAAAAATGAAAATGCATCAAAATGCTGAAAACTTAGAAATGAACCTCAAAATTATAACGACAAAGAGAATAAGATAAAAGAGTAAGTGTCGTTGTTATTAAAAAAATATGTATTAAGAATAAGAGAACATAGACGACACACGAAGGACGACGAAAACGACACACAAAGAGGAGGCAGGATGACCATGATAGAAAAAGTGAGGGTGGAGGTGGACGGTGGCAGCATGGAAAAAGAAGGAAGATCGACAAAATTAGGATTTTGTTACTATTTTAAGAGATATAAAAGTATTTAAGTAATTGTGTTTATGTCGGGTGGGTGCGGATGCGGGTGCGGAACAGATTTGATGAAACTCGCCCCGCATCCGCCCGTAACTTTAAAAAGCAGGGAATATCCACACCCATTAAAAACAATTTTTTTTTCGTTAAATGTGGGGCGAGTCTAGGACGATTCGGGTGGATTCAAGTTCAATTGTCATGTCTACTCATAAATTACTATTTCCATTCATAAATTACTATTTTCATTAATGTTGAGCTCATAAAAAATAATTATTTCCACTAACATTGATTAGAAGTTACTATTTTCATTAAGATTATCAGAAATAACTATTTCTACTACCGTTGAGCTCATCAGAAATAACTATTTCTATGTAGTATTGGTTTTGGTTGTTGATGAGCATCCAAAGATTCCTGACTCGATTCGACACGTCGTTAATCACTTTGCTTGATTCAAATGGTCTAACTCGAGTTGAAATAATGAGGATTAAAATAACCAGATAAGGAAATATAAAAAACTAAATGGAATGAGCCACAAATTCCAAAGAAAACTAGAAAAGGAAATATAAAAACTAAATGAAATGATAGATAGGAAATATTATTTACTAGTGACGAAGTGTTGGAGTTGGTATCGTTACTATTACTAGATGAATTGTTGACAGGTTCGAAAATGCAAACGTTGCATGAATCAATATGAATGCAAGGATGAAGGTGACACATGAGCTAACAATAATTATATTGGGAAGAGAGACAGAAGAGGGAACTTTAATAATTCAATCAATACGTTTGTCTTTCTCCCTTTTCGGAGGAAAATTGACATTTGTCTTTCTATACAATTTTTATTTAAATACGATATTAATTAATGACAAATGATATACTGTTTTTGAGTTTAGTTCCTGTGGAGGAATATAAAAAAATTATATTTATAAATATATATATATATTGTAAATTTTTTGGAAATTAACAATGTATATTAATGAGAAAAACATATTTATATTTTCATATGATTTAATTAATTTAAAATACACATTTTTGTGATTATATTAAATCCATTATTTTCTTCTTTTTGAACTTCAGCAGTAACGAATGATATAATTAATAATAGAACTCCATTGTTTTGCTTCTATGTGAGAGTATGTGTTGTGCGGGGTTAATAAGAAGCTTCAACATTTTTTTAGTGTTATTTTTTTGTCAAGATCATATGAAATATAATTTTGAATTGGTTGAGTATTTCTTATATACTTTTCCAATGGACCGATAGTTAAGTCAACAATTTTATAGTTTACATATGTTTAATAAAAAAATCAAGAGACTGGTTAAATGTTATTTTAATGGTGTGTCTATCGACAATTTGAAAGAAATATGATAATCGTATTTTTAATTAAAAATTGAAATCATTAGAGGAAGTAGCTGAACAAGTTAAAATTATTTCATAGTGGTAATTAAAGACGAGATCTAGAGATTTTGAATTGGAACTAAATCAATCGTGGACTAACTAACCTCGAGAATATCTTGATTTTTATTTGGCTCCCTCTTAAATGACGGTTTTTGCAAAGAACGAGAGAAATTTTAGTTTTCGTGTTTCGGTGTTGACAGTAAATCTCAATTAGTTAATATTTTCTTCGTTTTATTGACATGTTTTGTGCTAACATACTTTTTAATATATTTCTTTTTGGCTTCTTAAACAAAATAGTAATAATAATAGAACTCCGTAGAAAACGCATAGTTGACCGGCGTTTCTCTGCAAATTAAACTCTGTTTCTTGTGTAAGTTAATATCACGAATTAAGCAAATGCCAATTTCATACCAAAATCAAAACTAACTAAACAGTCCTCCAACGACGTCGTTTTCTCTCTTTTTTCCCCTCATATAAATTACCGCACTCATCGTCATACCATTCATCACCAAAGCTGAGAAAAAGAATAAGAAAAGAGAGTGAGAGAGGAGAGAAGAGAACCTGTTCTTCCTCTAACTATCTCTACTCTTTTCCAGATTCGTTCAATTTTCTCATCCATCGCTTAATTTCAAACCTAAATAGCATTCGATTGATTCTCAAATCCTTCAATTCGTGTTTATTAACGGTAAGATTTTTCCTCGTAATTCTCTTTTCTTTGTTCGCAATTTTGATTCTAGGTCATAAACCTAGATTTTTAATTTTTCTATTTGGTTAGCTTTGGTTGAAAAACAGGGAGAAGATTTTCATGCAAATTAGGTTTCGTTAATCCATTTATTTCTTATAATTTCATATATTGATCTCAAATTTTTATTTTATTTTATTTTAATCGAGCGTTATAATTTAGATTGAAGTTAGGTTATGGTGCTATTTCGAGATTGCTATTTTGTTGAGTGAAAAGTATGAATTATACTTTGTAATTATCTTAATTGTGCTCCTTTGAAATGAAAACAGAACCATGATGATGTGATTTAAAAACTTAATATGGTTTTGCATTGTGGTAATGCTGATTGGGCATAGTCACCTAAGTTACACAGCACAAGGGCAATGTAACTCTTTCAAGTTTTTCGATTACTTTAAGCAGTCGAACACCATTTAAGATTTTGTTATTTTGCTTTGTGTAGGTTTTGATTGAGGTTGAAAGAAGAAGGTAGCCAACAGAGGAAGCTAACAGCTGAGGCTCAATGGCTTATATACTGATATTGCTGTGATTTCTGCCTTTGCATTGTAAACTTTTCATCTTTTACGATGTGGAATTTCGCATCACACGCCCTTACAAGCATTAGAATGAAAAGAAGCTCCACAGAGCCAATTCTATCTTGTGCCGAATGCTCAGATGATGAGGTCTGCTCTAATGCCAGCAGAGATGAAGGACTGGAATGCCCAATATGCTGGGAATCTTTCAATATAGTTGAGAACGTGCCTTATGTCTTATGGTGTGGCCACACCCTCTGTAAAAATTGTGTCCTAGGACTTCAGTGGGCTGTGATGAAATTTCCTACCCAACAAATCAAGATTCCGTTCTTCATTTCCTGTCCATGGTGCCACCTACTATCATTCCGGTTCATCTACAAAGGAAATATGAAATTTCCTCGCAAGAATTTTTTCCTTCTTTGGATGGTTGAGAGTCTGAATGGTGATAGGCATAAGGCTGTTTCTTCTTGTGTGGACAGCCAACCAATATGGTCTTCTAAGGGCAACCTTTTGGGAAATCAAAGTACTAGTTGTAGCCTTAGAAGGCCCTCAATTAGCCATAGTTCTGGACGATTGGGATCTAACAATAATAATGTTGGTGTCAGTGATGGAGAGAGACACTACTTTTGCCTTCATAAATCTCTGGATTTCTTCCTTCACTTTACATCCAAGTTCCCATTGGTCATCATTTTCCTTCTGATAGCCTTTTTTGTAATTCCCTGCAGTGTTGTTATTTTAATCATTTACTTCCTACTCACTATTGTTTTTGCTATCCCATCATTCCTCGTCTTGTACTTTGCATACCCTACTATCCAAAGATTGGTTAGAGAAATAACTACGTAAGATGTAGCCTTGCTTCTCCAGTCAGTTGTGGCATGTTAATCCAACCTCAACAAAGTTATTATATACCTTTGGATCGACTGTTCTACCATGTGGCATTCTCTTTGTTATTTCTAGGTTTTCATATTTTTACGATTTATTTTCTTCTGTAGTTTTTTGTGCCATCTTAAGAGGAATGTTTTTCTTGTCAGTTGTAATTTTATTTTTAATTTTTTATTCCTGAAGTGAGGTTTAACTGTTGTACAAAGAAGTCTTACATGCTAAAATTTTATGTGCAAAATTACTACGGTTATGTGAATACTTGTAGAAAATATGTTTCTTGCAACATCTCTAAGTCTGAGTGATTTGAACTTACATGTCGCCGAGGCCAATTGCCAGATCCTTCATTCTATAGCTTAAATTTCTAACCTATTAACCTCTGGATTAGTACTTGTTTCAGCATTTCTGACCAAATTATCGGGTGACATTAGACATCTGCTCTGGTTCCAACACCCTAATCCTTTTATTTTTCTTGGAACCTGTTGGAAAGGAGAGGTGATGGTGCAGGCAGTTTAGCAAATTCCAGAAATCAGAGGCAAGGGATCGAAGTTAGTAGTTTCTAATATGAATTACTTTTCGTGTTATAATTGCTATTTTTACTTCAATTTTACGCAAACTAGGTGGATTTAACAATTTTGGTATCCCAGCAAATGCTGCTTCTCTGGATTCTCCATAATTATAACCCCTTCATATTTTTCGTTGTGGACTTGTGGTGATGATAAATACCAACCCTCGAATAAGTTTTCTATTGGTCTACAATGTGTCTGGCTTCCTCACCACTATTGTCTATGTGCTGTCGGTTAAAACAATTTGGGGTAGCTTGATTAAAGACAACCACTAATGTTTTATAACATGATTAATCAATACCAAAACTAAAATCTAAACAAGAAAAGTTGTAACTGGTTTACACAAGCAGCTCATGTATTTGCTGAAGCTTACAGTTCTGTTTTTCCAATTTCTATAGCATCATGTCTTGCTTTACTAGAAATGAGGACTAAGAACTTTGGATGCAACTTTGTAACAAACACTTAGATCTTTGCCTTCCAAACTCCTTGATATTATGTAATTGGTGATCTCAGAAACAGAAAGAAATCCGTGGCAGTTTGCCTGTTGTTTGAATTGCATTTGCCTTCTCTTTTGCTTTTAGTTCTTCATTCTTTCTGTTTTCCACCGCCTTTGCTCTTGCTCCCTCGGCAACTTGATTTACATAATTCATCTTATTTTGAAATTTCTCCAAATCTTTCAACCTTCTTCGCACAAGTTCACCCTGCAATATAGAAGTTTGTAACTAGGCTTTACATTAAGGTTCAATTTTTCATGCCCCGCAACACTTTTTAAATTGTCATTTTAGTTTGTTTTGTATCATTCCATTCTCTAAATTTATCGCCTATGCTTGATGTTCAAATTAGAATGCTAATTGTTTTGCACATAGCATCATCAACTCACATGTTTTGAACTCTAAAAAGGTTATGACTAAGACACAAATTTGCCAAGACCTAAGACATTATCTGATATTAGATAAGGAAACATTTGTTGATATGCTTTAAAATAAGGATTAAATGAATACGGTCTGTAAAACCTAATAAAGAGTGTCTGAGTGAAACCTCTTGCTTAATTAGCTTGAGTTTGGATTTCATCCTCTTCTTGTTTTCCCATGAATCTATCATCTCTTTCAACTTCTCGTACCTGACATTTTTTTCCATCAGTATATGAAATGCATGATTCAAGCGATAATATTATTGAATCTAGTTCTGGTTGAGAATGGTTTCTTATGTAGAAATTCAATGTAATCTTGCTTCCAAGTACCTTTGTCTAATCTTGTCAAGCTCAGTTCTCTCCCATTCCTCTGCATTTATCTCCCCAATGCTTGATCTTGTTGTAGTCTGTTGGCCTGGTTTTCTTGAAGTCTTCCTAATTGGTGGTGGTGGAGGAGGTGGAGGAAATTTTGGTGCTGGTGTGTCTGGTTTGTTATCAGTGAAAGTTGAAGTCTTTTTCATTGATGGTACACGGGTAATGGCCTTTTCCGGCTTCTTTTCTTCAACTGAGGATATTGGTACCTTGTCACCATGGTCATCTGTAGATCTAAATGAACCTAAATATTATACAGACAAAGTTTAATAAACTGGTTCGGTTTCTTAACTCAATAATGATACCTGTTATTTATAAATGGAGTGCTATATGCTCATCTTTACCTGATAATCGCTTGGATGCACTACTAAGTAGGGACTTTGGAGATTTTGTGTTGTCCACCTTGCTTTTTGTCTTGGCCAATAAGGTCCCCAGGGTCTCACTCTTCTGCTCAGAGGCCTCTTGCAAATTAATTGTGAGTGCAACAGCAGCTACTGCTGCAGCATGCTCCATTTCCATGGAGTCATAATCACGACTTGTTTTCCTTGGAAGCTGTTTTTCGAACCAATTCTGGCCCTTTTTCTTCTCTGATGAAAATGATCAACATAGTTTGTGACAAGGAGGTCAAATTATAAAATCTATCCCGCGTTTTCTGTCAATATTATGTACTTACACCCTAAAAAGTTTTACATTGATGTTCAATTATATAAATTTTTTCTGTTAAGAAGTCAATAATATGTTTATATGATCTGAGTTGTAAAATGTTATGATTGTCTACTCAAAAAAGAATTCAATAACTTGATAATGTAGAACTTTTTTTTTTCTTTCTTTATATTTTCCTCATTAGTGTGGTTATTGGTTCACAAATTTTGTAGCTCTTTCATTTTTCTTCCTCATGAGGATAATCATTCTTAAGAACCTTAAAACTCGCAAGGTAGGGGGAAAAAGATAAGAAAAAATAACCTTTGAATGATTGACTTTTCTGTATAGGTGTTTTCTGATCCCTTTTGGCACTAAGATCAGCTTTGTTCTCCTCCGTACCAGTAAGTTGCACCCTAACAAAATTGTTTATGTAATGTTTGTAAACGGATGAAAATTATGACTTTCCCTATACTTTTATATGACATAAAAATATATTTTTTTAAACCAAAAATTGGTTTTTGTTGCAATTGTTAATACATGCATGTATCCAAGCAACTACTCTCGGAAAGGAAGCAATTAATAGAGAAATGAAGATAGTTTATTATTGATAATTTTGTTGATCGGACGAATGTATCCTATTTAACTCTACCTATACTTTTAGGGACATTTTAATGATTGAAAGAGATATGATAAAATATAAAATTAGATAAATATAAAATAATATATAATAGAATAGTGGTAATATTATATTATATGTTTGATATATACATGATAACATTTTATTCTGTCATGTATTAATACCATTTTCATTATGATATATTATATATTATATTATATTTAAATAATAAAATTATGATTGCAAATAATTATATTAATTTTTTAAAAATTAACTTATTATATTTTAAATATATAAATTAACAAAAAAATTAAATAAGTAATAAAATAATTTTATATTAAAACTATCAATTGACATACTAAATAAAAATTTTAATTTTAAAAGCAAAATCATTAGTAAGTTAATAAATTATATTTTATTTGTTAGAATGTAAATAAAGATATGATATATTTTATTTGTTAGAATGTATATAAGATATGATATATATATATATATTATATGGTAAATGACAAGCATACTTTGTAAATAAATTATATATTATTTTAAAAATTCAATTAACTTTTATTTTTATAATTGTGAATACTAATTTATTAAATTATTTAAAAAGACAAACCTATCCTTGTGGTAAATCATAAATATTTTTAAATTAATTATTAATATTTAATTTTTAAGTTTAATATCAAATTCTATTAATTATTTTCTATTTGATTAGATTTACATTTTTATTCTAAATTATATTTTATAAATTATTTTTATATTATATTTTATTATATTTCAATTATATTTATAAGAATAATTAAGTAAACTATTTATATCTTATTCTGCTAGTTTCAAATGCAACTTATATTCATGGTATAAAATTTCAACTAAAAAGACCAGATATAATATAATTATGGATTACACTTCTCGTGTCATGTTGGTTCATCAATGATGACATAATATAATAACCTATTTATATCATGTCTCTTATATGGCCTAAAAATATATATTTTTTAAACAAATAATCGGTTTATGCCGCTCATGTTAATACATGCATGTATCCAAGCAACTACTCTCGAAAAGGAAGCAACTAATAGAGAAATGAAGATACTTTATGTTTGATAATCCTGTTGATCAGACACAGCTTATTGCAAACTAATCTTGAAAACATAGCTTTTGCAATATTGTTGCCACCATCTACATGGTAAATATATATGACTGGCATGTATTTGCAAAACATGTTTACGATCCAGCAAGATGTCTAGTTTGAAAAGTCAGAGCAACTAACCTCATTTGCTTCCATAAATTCTCCATTCTACTGGACGAATTTTGTTTTATCATCATCAATTAGCCACTTGCATGTGCTTATTTGAAATAGAAGAAACCTTGGTAAGGAAACCTTCTTTGTGTTCGTTATGGGCCATCATTTGGAGTAGAACAAGCAAGGTTAAATATACTTTGCATATGTCAACTGGTTTGGAACTGAGTGCCTTTTGGATGAAGGTTGGTATTCTTTTCTTCGTTAGAGACTTTGCTTTCAAAATATTTTTTAATCCATATTTCTGTGGTGAAAATAAGAATAACTGGTTGAGTCTTCTGCTAAAACAAACTGGAATATGCATGGAAAAAAAATCATTCCTTTTAATTATTTCTTCAAGGAAAAAAATAAATAGAAAACAGAGATTACAGAGCATATATTTGCAGGGGTGAATTTTTATGCAACATAGGCTATATAACAAGCTGTTTTACATTTTGGGGGCATTTGAAAGTTTATTTAGGTTATCTATGATATAGTATTTATGTAAGCTCTTCAAAAAAAATTATACAAATAGGGTAATACAGAGGTTATAAATCCACTCTCATATTTAATTGTGGATAAACACTTATTACACATAAATAAATATAAGAAATATTTTTCTTATTAAGTTGTTTATCAAAATTTCCCATTAAAAACAACTCACATTTAAATATTTTTTATTGACCTTTGAAGAAAATATTGTAAAAGTTTCTCCGCCCATTCATGATCCATATACATAGAAAAAGTAAAAATAAAAAATTTTATAATTAACAATATAATTAAACTATATTCATTTTATAATAATAAAATTAAATTTTTTATATTGAGAAGATATTAAAATAAAATATTTTAAAGTATATAGAATAAAAATGATGAGGAATGTTTGGGCTTTGGGCGTATCTTCCACTTTTCTTTCTTTAATATGTAAAAAGGGTTGACAATATTGTGGCTAGAGTTGTCAATTTCACAAGTTCACTAATTATTAATCTCATCCCATATGTTGGAGAGGTAAAAAATTTCATAGTTTAAAAAGTCCTTAAAAAGAAAAGCCTCTAAAACTAAAAAACACTCAAAATTTTGTAGGCTTAGGTAGGCATAGGCCCTACTTTTTTAAAAAATAAAACTAATATTTTTAATAAATAAAAAACTTCAAAAAAAAATTTGATTTTTCAACAAAAATAATTTTTTGATTTTGTTGACAAAATCAATATTAAAAATTTAAATTTTGCTAAAAAGCAAGCATCAATATTTTAGATTGAGCCAATGAGTTCTTCATTTAAATCTACAAAAAAATTAATAGATTAAGATTTTAAAAAATTTATTTCAATGGAAGTCTTAATATCAAGAGCTTAATATAAGATGTTTGAAAAGGGGTATGAGACATTGAGATTTTATTGGGAGCTCTAAATGTGACTCATACCGTTAAGTCTATTTTTGATAGTGTTAGAAGGGTGTAGATAGAAGATAGTCTCATTTCTTACTCTCTATTTTTGTTGCTGACTTGGGCTCTGTTATGGTCTTTAAAAAGAAAAGTAATGCCACATGTGAGTCTACTATGAGAAAAAAGTGGCATCCAATAAAAATCTAACATTTTGTGGTTATTTTCAAAAATGCGGTTACAAATGACTTAAGTGTCAAAATCATGTTTTTTTATTGACGCCGTTGTAAATTCCTCTACTATTATCATTGGAACAAATTTTGAAAATTAATTTCTTTTGATTCTTCAAATCAAAATGATTTCTGAGTTGATTTGTTTTAAAGATATTATTTTTCTCTGTCATATTAGGAGTAACATTTTGGTTTTGAGTAAATTGTTTTGTATCATTTTCCCACCCAACATGAGGGTGAAAAGGAGAGAGTGCCCAACATGATACAAATCATTGGTTGAAGTTATGGAAGAAGAGTGGGGTATGACTTCTATAAATGCGGAAAGCCTTTCAAAACCATCGTAAAAATATCACTTTTGAAACCAAAAAGTGTTAAAAATCAATTAAAAAACTCTTTGTGACTTATATATAAAAAAAAAGTTGAATAGGTCGAATTTATGGTTTACAATAAAAACTGTTAAGAATAAAACAAATGAAATAGTTAGTTATAATTAGAATTAATTAGAGAAAATAGTTTAAAAAAGTTAGTATTCTTTAACTAATACGAATAGAAGCATCATTTTATCAAATTATGACTTTATTTTAAATTTTCTCAATTGAGCTCTCAAACTACAACTTTCTTTTTTCTCTCAATTTTTATATTTCTAATATGGTATCATCATCTTGGTTGCGATTGGTTGCGATTTCACGCTCTGCTTCAGTCATCGCTATCACATACATAACTTCCACCATTTTTCTATTTCATTTTTTATCCACCATCTTTCCTTATGGCTTACTCCATTTTTTAGTCATCTATGTTTGTGTCTTAAATCCTGGCAGTTGTTTCCAATGTCAAATTTCATTCTCACATAACAGAGCAACCAACCACCCACACTCAAGATCTCTATCATTGCTCACTATGGAACTACGGCTTGGGCTACTACATAGTTGGGATTATTTGCTTTAGAATCAATATTTCTTTTTTGTTTGTTATATTTTGAATTTTTGGTGAAGTACAATTTTAATTTTAGATTACATTTTTGTTATGTTAAATATTACAATATTTGTAATCCAAATTCAGATGGGTAATTACCAATTCTGAATTTGAGGGGGACTATTAAAAATAGAAATATATATAGATAGTTAGTTATAATTAGAGTTAGTTAGAAGATTAGTATTCTCTAATAAATATAAATAAGACTAACATATTGTATAATTTTTCATTTTTATTAAATATGATTTTTATTTTAAGTTTTCTCAATTGAGCTATCAAGCTATGACTTCTCTTTTTTTATTCTAATTCTTATATTTCTGATAAGAACTTTATAGTACTGTTTTTCTTAATCGTGTTGCTATTGTGTTGGGGCAAAATCTCAAATCAAGTGTTTTGAGAATAAACAAACAGTTAATTAATCAATAATCATGATTCCAATTATGTTGCTATTTAACTTGTATTTTTGAGTGATTTATTCAAATTTAGGTGATCAAATATATTCATACAAAAATCAATGATTTCACATTGAAAGAAATCAAGAACATCATGTCTTACTTGAACTGGAAATTGATAAGAAGAACATTCTGGTTATTCCCTTTTAAAGACAAAATTAAGACATCATTCTCCATAACCCAAACATCAAGTTAAAGAGTATCAAAACTGCTTAAATCAATTATCAAGTATAGAACTCGAGTTGAAGGTCCAAAGAAGCAAAATAGACTCCAGATTGATGGGTCACGAGCATGGACAACAAGGACATGAGTACATTATTGTTGCATCCTTTTTTGCAGAAAACTCTGCATGCCTCTGAGTCAAAAGACTAACATTTCACAATCATTCGATCACTCATCCACGTTATCCATAAAACAAAAAACTAAGAACGTTATGCTTTTATAAAAAAACATTCTTAACAAAATAACAAATGTGCTTAATAGAATTCAATCTAAACCAATAACTTGTTGAGGTTCAGTAACAACTATATTGACATTTTTTAATCCTCTCCTCATCTATAAAATGAACATCAACGAAAAGAAAAATGAAAGAGTTTTAAAGGCAATCATTATGTACTTAAACAATCATACTCAATCAACAAAACTCTTCTCTTCAGTAAAACTTTAGCTCTCTCTTATTATATTCAAGGATTACTTTATTGAGTTATTGTTGATAATTAATCTCAAACAATTGTTGAGTAGATTTGGATCCTAAACTCTTTTATCATACACATCATTTGTAACTCAAGTCTACTTTGGGTGAATTAGGATACTTCATTGTGTGGTCTTCTTATCCGTATTCTTATTTATTTTTTATTTACTGATCACATATCACCTAGAAGTAATCTACTTTATTTTTAACTCACCTCGTTCTGGACTTTCTATTTGAAACCAAGATTGATATTGAGGTAATTTGAATTAAGTTTATAAATTCAAATTTTAAAAAGAGATCACAATTCAAACTCTTTTTCTTGTGATTGATATTGCAACTTAATGTATTGATAACCACACTTTGAATTGTACTCTTGGAAAATATGTGTGTTTTTGCTTTGAAATCAATCTTCAAAAGAAATTGATTTCATACGTTGTTGTTAAAGGTTTGTACTTCAGATTGAATATGAAGGAATCCAACCTATTTGTTCTATTTGTTATGGATTTGGTTGTAATGAATATTCTTGCTTGGAAATTAGGGTTCTTGAAATAACTTAGGCTAATGAGGAAAAGAAATATGATTTAGAGCTTGGTAGTGACAAATTGGAATCATCTTAATTGTATGTTTGATTTTACAGTAGGATTGGAAAAACCACAGTGAGCTACTGTGATTTTGTAAAAGATATATCCAATGACAATGTGAAATAAATACATAGGATAAATATCTTTAGCTTCTTTTGTTTAACATTTTTGGTTTGTCTATTCATGATGACACAATTTTGGTTTGATGAAATGAAATAAGTACTTGTGTAGTTTGTTTTCCTCCAAAATCCAACTTCCAAACATATGAAAGATACACATGTGGGAACTCAAATCACATTTACCTTTTTCAAAAGTAAATTTATTAGTGGTTTCTTCTCCCACCCTCTATGTTCTCAAATTTATATCTGAATTGACCAATCTAATGTAAAATACATTTTCGAATTGGTCAATCTAGACATTTGAGACTTTTGAGAAAAAAAAAAAAAAAAGAAACTCAATTTATTTTAAGTTACACAATCACATCTTTTTAGTCTTGTCCAATTTACAAATGAAGCCGAACCCAAATACTTTTCAAGAAAAGGTTTCTTCAAAGGTTGTATGAATCAGAATTTTATTTTTACTGATACAATACTTTGACAGTCATATTCTTCCTGTAATTGAATCTATGCTTAGTACAATGTTACACATTCATAAACGCACATTGAACTATACTCAATGTAGAGACACACGTTTCTGCATTGAAATCAATCTCCAAACACAGCTTATTCCTTCCTTTAAAATTCATAAAAATGATTCTGAATCCCATTTCGTGTATGAAGGGATCCACCTTATTATCCCTAGTTGTCGAAGGTTTGGCCATAACGAAGATTCTTGCATGGAAGTTAGGGTTCCTGAAACTACTCATGCTGATGAAGGAAAGTCACATGAATAATTTATTAAAGATATTGAATATGGTAGTGACCAATTGGAATCATCTTGGGTTTTGTTAGCTTATTTAGTATAAGTATTAGTTGAGAATGAGAATTGAAATTTATGGAGTTTGATATTCTATTTTTTTCTGTGTGAGGTTTTTTGTTTTGGGGGATTTTGATTTTCTTTGGTCGTATTAGGTTTGAAATGCATGATGAGAAAATGAGTATTTGTATGATTGATTGTTTTCTTTTGCAGTTAAAAATATAAGCTTTATGAAGGTGGGGAGTTTGTTTAAATGAAACAAACATGCGTAATTTGTATGTTTTAATTAATATTCTAGTCTTTTTTTTTAAACATGTATAATCAATTTAGTGTTGGAAAGTCAAGTAACTTGACTTCTTCAATAATTAAGTAGAAATTTGATGTTGAATTTTATTTTGATCAAATAGTTAATTAAGTGGAAAAATCTATAAAATAAAATAAAAACACATGACTCAAACTGATTAACACCACTTCTAATTATACTCTTCAAGAATCAAATTAAACAATAAATAATAGTTCGATTGTACATGAATTATTATTAAGAAACAAAACAATTCTTAAATGATTTTATTAAACTTCAAATTAAGTAGTGTATAATGCACCTATCTAGAAGGAAAAACATTGAGAAAAAGTTTTGTTAACATGTATGTTAGTACCCTATTTTGTCCATTTGAAAAACAAATATAAAAAAGAAATATGTTTTTAAAAAAAAGGAAATAAAAATAATTACAATAAATAATTTTATTATGTATCATAAATTCATACATTTTTATCTAATTAGAGTTTTAAAAACCAAATCAAATTACAAACTAAGAATAAAGCCAAAAATAAAATTACAATAAAAATCAAATCAGATCAAGCCATGCTATGTTGACTTTGTTCACTGCCAAACCCTGCCATGTTGATGATTGACTGCCATTGATGCGCACAAGCCATGCTATATTGGTACATCTTGTTCCTGTTTTAACTGAATTGAGAACATAAAAACATAATTTTTTAAATCAGTCTTGGTACACATTGTGCAGAACCAAAGAGAAACTTTTAGAGTTTAAAAAAAAGAAACTAAAAGACATTTAAAGCTCAGCTCACAACAGAACAGATCAAAACCAAATAAATCAAAAATCATGAATGTATCAGAGGTGTAGAAAAAACGCAGATGATGAGCAAAGGAAAAAAAACATCAAACAGGAATAGATAGAGAAGGACCAATGCAGACCAGAAATCAACTAAACAGATAAAAACTCTATAAATACACCTTATCAAAATTCAAAAAAGGGGGGAAGAGAAATCTGTGATTAATACTGATAAAAAACACACATCCAAAGAAGGAGATTGATAAACAAAAAACGAAAGAAAAATAAAACAGAGAAGAAAACCATTCTGAGGTTTCAATCGAGCTGCACACCGTCGTGCACCGCGCTTCTATCCCCACCGTAGCCTCTGGTATCCGGAAAGGCAGGTACTTTCTCCTTCATGTTTGCTTTTCTTTTCAAACTATGTGTTACTAAGACTGCGAATTTCTTTATATTGGAAAGAAAATTTGAAATTAGAGTTTGAGTGATTCAAAAAATAAAAACTCTTATTTTTCTGCTATCAATGCTTCCTGTCTGAAGTTTGATATAGTTTGCTTAGAATCTTTTTTCATTTTGGCTTTTATTTGTTTTTTTTATTATTAAAACATGATGCAAGCTGTATCCTTACTGTTTCTCAGGCTTTTAGCATATGGACGTGACCACACTCTTTTTCCTACACATTAGCCTAGCTAGTAGGTTATCTTAGTTAGGAATGAGTATGTATCTTTATTCTGATATTTCATGCCATAAGTCAATTGTGTTTCATGGATGTAACTAAACAATTAAGTAATGGATATATGTAAACTACTAGTTAGCCTATTTTTACTTTCATCGATAAAATATTTTAATAAATTTTCTTTTAGTTTATTTTTGTGTTATTTAACAATAAAATGAATTTTGTTTTTATTATTTAATTAAAAATTGGTGGAGCTGTGTATTTTTAGTATTAAATGAATTTTATTTCTATCACTTGTTTAACTAAAAGATGTATTAAAAATGAACTCCCACATGTATATTATTTTGGTTATATATTTTGATTAAAAATATATTTTTGTTTATTTAATAGATCAAACTACAAAATTTATATATTTTCTTTCACTACTATTTTATTTTTTATTATACTGATTTTACTTTATATAATTATTTAAATTTATTTATTATGCAACATCAAATTTTAATTCTCATAAAAAAAAGGTTAAAATATAATCAAATATTAAAAGAATGTGATTTCTTTTAATTTTTATGAGTTGTTAGGAGACAAGTTGTGACAGCTTGTGTTTAGTTACAACTCATTTTGGTAAATAAATTAATCAATAGAATTCTTAGAAAATAATTAAAGTGAAATATATTTAATCTTTGAGTTGTTAGACACAAGTAGTACAATTTGATAGTTCTAAAATTCTCTTTATTATATTCATTCATTATTTATTTTAATAAACTAATCTAAAATCGACCTATTTATTAGATGTAACTTTTTTTTTATCTCTGAGTGTTAAAACACAAGTTGTACTACTTGGTGGTTTTGAAACTCAATTTTAAATCGAGAATAATAAAAATATTTTAGAGGATTAAATTAGATGTGACATCTTCTTTATTCCTTGAGTTTTAGGACACGAGTTGTACAACTTGATCGTCTTAAAACTCGTATTTTAAAATATTTATTTCAAATCAAACTCTTTATTTTTTCTATTTTGTCAAAATATTTTTTTTATCACAAAATAAATTTTCTTTTAAAACACACTCAACACATCCGTTGTTTTTTAACCAAGAACTACGTAACTTTGATTTTCCATCGCACTGGGAGATACGTAGGAGCAAGATCACATTCTTGTCAAGCACATAAATAAAAATTTCTTCTTTTGTCCTTTATTTGTTAAGTACATATTTATTTTAAAATCATATTTTAAAAATAGTAATAATTGTTATTCATATTTAATAATAAAGAAAAATAAATATACTTAAGTTAAAATTAATCTTGCACAATTAATTATAGGTAACCGTTTTTAACGGATGTCGTAGGGTGCTAATACCTTCCCTACGCATAATCGACTCCCGAACTCAAATTTGGTTTCAAGACCATTTTCTTTTATTTTTATTTTTTTAGGGTTTCCCAATATTTCCCCTATTTTAAAATAAATTTTTGGTGGCGACTCCATTGAATTCGAGAAACACTCGAATTTTAGGCCGCGACAGCTGGCGAACTCCACTGGGACATTTTAGAGAGTCAGGCCTAATAAATTATGTGTGCATAATTCTTAACTTTTTTATTATTATTATTTTGTTTTTTCATTTTCTTTTATTTATTTTTATAATAAATTAGTTGATAATTATAATATTTTTAAGCTTGTAGATCATTTTTATTTATTTATTTATTTATTCATGTATTATATTTATTTATTTATTTATTATTTATTATTATATGTATATTTATTATCGTTATGAGTATTGAATCATACTTATTCTACACCCTACACTTTTATTAAGACACACACTTATGAGTGGAACCTTACACCCGGGTTTGAACAAAACTTAAAGTTTAGTTTCGAGATTGTGTAGTGGTAGCCTTCTGGATGTACATCCTGTTGGTTAGCATGAAAATCTCACCTAGAGTTTGATCTTGTTGAAGGTATTGTCACTCCAAATAGTTTACCTATTGTTGTTGACAATATTCCAAAATGAGATTATTGGCTCTAGGGACCGTGTTTAGAACTATAGAGCCACATTTGTGAGAGTTTCACTACATAACCAATAGACCCTTTCATTATAGAATATCCATATTAGCAAAAAAACACCTCATACATTCATTCAAAATTTATATATTCACAACATACATTCTACATAATGCATTCATATTTCATGACATTGTTTCTTTTGAAATAAATTGGCATTTTGCCTCAATTTCAGGATTGTTGGGGAATCATAAGAATCTTAGTCACGTGTTAAATTAAAGCAGACAATGGGATCAGAAAAAAGAAAAACTTTACTTTTAAAAATTCAAACAACCTGATTTGAAAAGTTTAAGAGACATCAGCAATCAAATGAAAACTATACAACGTGATAGTTTCTTTCTCAAATATGGAAGATCCTAAATCTCTTGGCAGTAAATGTGCAAACGGGAGCCCTCAGGCTTTGGCTCAGTATTACGACCCTCTCTTAAGATGTTTCAACCTTCAGACTTTCAGTTGGCCCCGACATTAGAGGAATTTGAGCGAATATTGGGTTATTCCCTAGAAAAAGGAAATCCTTATCGATAACTGGCAACCACCAAGTTTGGAGGCAATTTCGGAAGTAATTGAAAATCGATATTAGAGAGTTGGCAAGTACAAAAGAAAGAAAAAGGAGTCATTCATTGTTTTTCAAGAAAATATCTAGAGCAAAAGTACCACGATTTAGCCATTAAAAAAGAATGGAGTGCTTTTATAGACGTTTTGGCTCTAATCATCTATGGATTGTTTTATTCCCAAACCTGATATATTTTGTTGATTTTGCTGCTATCAATGTCTTCTTATCTTTTAACAAACATAAGCAAATCCAGTTCCCGCGATTCTTGTTGATGTATACTACTCTCTACATATGCGACATGAGAAGAAAGGGGAACAATTTTGTGTTGTGCTCCAGTGCTGTATATCTGGTTTATGTCTCATATGTTCAAGAAAGGGTATCATATTAGAATTAAAGATAATCGTGAATGGGCTCAAAGTATAGCTAGCCTTACTGGAGACACAATTTCATGGTATCACAGGGAACAAGGGATAGAGGAAGTAATATGTCAATGCGGAGATTTCCCAAATGTGCCTCTCATGGGAACCAAAGGATATATTAATTACAATCTGACGGTAGCTTTGAGACAGCTTGGCTACCCTATGTTGGAAAAACCAGATGATAAGTCATTGGAAGCTTTTATTTTGCACAATACGGGTATAGTAGACCCACCGATGTTGCGAAGGATAAGTCGAGCTTGGGAGAAGATCATCAGAAAAGGAAAAGCACTTGGATGCAGAAGTGCAGCACAAAAGAACCCTATCAACAATGGGTAAAAAATAGAGTCCAAGAAATTAAGCTGCCTTTCCACAGTACCCCCTCAAATGATCAGGAAATGCCTGAACCTATTCTTGTTGCAATGAAGAGATAGAAGACTCAAAGCATCATTGCTAAAATCTGAAGAGGAGAAAAAGAGTTGCAAGCGAAGTTAGAAAAAGTCACCCAAGAGAATGAGAACTTACGATCAGAAAACACTTGTAAAAGTCAGTTTATTGAAAAAAGTAACAAGAGGTTGAAAGTTGAAAAAGAAAATAAACTTGACATACAAGATTGTTTGAGAGGTGCAAATGAGGAGTTAGATGTGCGAAAGCAAGAAAAGAATGCAGCTATCGAAGATGCCTATATGTGGAAGCAGTTGTGATCAAAATCAGGCAAGCTCTGAGAAGAAGATAAAAAAAGGAGTTTTGAGGATTTAAAGAAACAACTTAAAGAAATGGTAGCTGAGTATGAGAGTCAAGTAAGGAACGAGAGGCAACACAATGAAGAAATTGAAAGAATTACTCTCGAAACATCAAGACGCACTAAGAATAGAAATGGAGAATTCTAGTGAGCTGAAGAATTACATCGATTACCAAGAAAGATCTATAGTGACCTAAAATGACGAAACCATATATTGGGAGGATCGATTTTATGACGTTGCAGGTCAATTAAAGAATCAAGAGGTCTATAAAGAGTTGGAAGATAAAGGAAGACATTGGAAAGACTGCTTTTCAAAATTGGCAATGCTAGCTAATCAAGCAGTCTTAAAAATTCCAACACATCTAAGAGAGATTGATGCGGTAATGCATCCGTTGAATACTCCAGTCAAGGTCTACAAGTTCGTTGAATATTGCAAAAATTTTGATAGAAGAATTGGAGGAAAAAGATTGGTTGTCCTATTAGAAGAGAAGATTGAAATCCCGTAGTCAATGTAGTTTTTTTAATTTGAATATGATGTACTCTTTTTCTTATCAATGAAGGATTTTTTATTTTGATTTCAGTCCTCATATTTTCTTCACTAATAATTTGTTCTTGCCTAAGGCGTATGATCCCCAATATCCATCATCATAAGTCACTAATTGATTTCATTTCACAATCACGTTCATATTTTAATACTCATAGAATTTTTATTTTCATTTTTATTTTTTTATTTTATTTAAAAAAAAAAAACAGAAAACGCAAAAGAGAAAAAAAAATCACAAAGCGATTCCCCGACAACCCTTATCGAACGCGTGCGAATTCAAGATCATGGATGAACTCGAGCAAAACCAAGAGTGATAAGAGCGGATGTCAACCAACTGAAGGAAAAGGTCGATCGAATCTTGGAGCTATACAACTTTGGCAAGAAAGGAGAATACAGATGGTGATCCATCCAATTGTAAAATGAAGAACACCAAACTACTCCTTCTCATCCACCGGGTTTTGACCCCGACTAACCAACAATTCCGCACTGCAACTATGCAATTTCCTATATATGGTCTCCCGCCTGGTTATACCCGCCTGTAGTCATTAACCCCATAGAAAATAACCAAACCACTCAGCTGTCAACCCAAAACTTAAACCAATCACAAATCCCACCTCATCTGGGCTATGTGCCACCCCAAAACACTATACCCACAGAAATATTCCATATAGTGTACCTCAAGTGCCCCATTTTTGATGCTAACGGGAATTGGCATCAACCTCACATTGGGATGATACACAATCAAAGGAAAAAATTCCATGTCTTGGAAGAGCGAATAAAAGCAATTGAGGGGTATAATGTTTATGGCCTTGAAGCTTTCGATATGTGTCTGGTTCCTGATGTGACTACCCTCCCAAATTCAAGGTTCCTGACTTTGAAAAATACAAGGGCAACACATGTCCTAAAAATCATCTAACTATGTATTGCAGAAAAATGCTCTCATGCTCATAACAGACAAGCTGCTCATTCACTTTTTCCAAGACAGTTTGAGTGGGGGCATCGTTTAAGTTGGTATATGCATCTCGAGCGAAATCGAATTCGTTCATGGAAAGACCTGGCCGATGCCTTTTTGAAACAATACAGGTACAAACATTGACATGACCCCTGATAGGATGCAACTGCAAAATTCATCGAAAAATGATAATGAATCTCTCAAAGAGTATGCACAGCGGTGGAGGGAAATGGCATCACAAGTGGAACCTCCCTTATTTGAAAGAGAAATGGTTGGTATGTTTATGGATACTCTCCAGTTGCCTTTTTATGATAAGATGATTGGGAGTATATCATCAAACTTTTCTGATTTGGTCATGATAGGAGAAAGGATAGAAAGTGGGATGAGGAGTGGAAATATCGTATGTGCAGCAACCGGCATAAAAAGACCCCAAACGACATTCACAAAAAAGAAAGAAGGGGACGCTAATGCTGTAATGGTAAACCCCAGAGTCTCCTATTTTCCACCCATCAATTCTTATCGACCCCCAAACTTCCAGCCCCCAAATATCACAAACTCCTTACATTCCTTATCCATATGTGGCTGCAACCACACAAGCTTCATACCCTCAATATCACCCTTCAAGACCATCTTTTTATCAACCACCACCTACCGCATTTTCCCAACAAAGTCAATGGAACCAAAATTCAATCTCAAATCACTACAGACCACCTGTCAATCAAAAAAGGACAACCCGTTTTGACCCAATTCATGTCACGTACAGTCAGTTGTTGCCTCACTTTACTCCCAAAATTCAATGGTAGTCCTGAGGCCAATGAAACCTCTAGAACCCACCATTTCCGAAATGGTATAATCCAAACGCCAAATGTGAATACCATGCCTTGTGAGCCGTGGGGCATTCCGTCGAATATTGTCAAGCCTTAAAAACTAAAGTGCAAGAATTGATCAATGCAAAATGGCTTACCATCAAGGAAAGATGGTCCCAACGTGGGGAATAATCATTTGCCGGGTCACGGAGATACCGCTGTCATCTCAATTGAAGAAGAGATGGGACCAGTACACAAAGATGGATTATGTATCGACCATAGAGCCATGCATGGAAAAAAATAGATCTTTTCCAAGACCATTGGAAATCCTCTATAGAAAGAGAATCCTAAGCCAATTCATAGTGGGAAAATGCAATAATTGTTCAAGCACCAACCTCTTTTCCTTATGAAAATAACAAAGTGGTTCCATGGATTATTGAAGTCACATCGCCCATTAGTAAATAATCAATCATGTGATATATCTTTAAGCCTCAAGGTACTGATATCACTATATTTCAGGGATTGGCGGGATGACCCGAAGTGGTCGAGTATACACTCCTGAAAGAACTTAGGAAAAAGGAGGGTCATGGAGGAAAATGGAAGGATGTTTGTGTATCATGCCATAAAAGGATCAGAGACTTGCAAAAAGACAACACCTGAAGAAGAAGCTAATGAATTTTTTTTGAAGTTTATCAAGCAAAGTGAGTATAAGGAGTAGATCACTAATCAAACCCCTTCTAAGATATCTGTTCTTCTTTGTTATTAAACTCTGAAGCACATAGAAGGGCACTGATGAAAGTTTTAAACGAGGCCCATGTTACTCATGATATCACCGTTGACCAGTTGATTGGAGTTGTTCGGTAATAATCACCGCCTGTAACGGGTTGAGTTTTAGTGATGTTGAATTACCAGCTGAAGGGGTGGAGCATAATAAAGCACTACATCTCTGTGAAATGTCATGATCATATTCTTGCGCGAGTGCTAGTTGATAACGGTTCATCGTTAATGTTCATGCCAAAATCAACACTATCAAAACTATTTGTTGATGGGGGCTTGTCTTGAAGCCGAGTGCTATGTGGTGAAAGCATTTGACGAGTCCAGAAGACAAGTTATTGGTGAGATCGACTGCCGATTCAAATCGGACCCCATAAACTTTGGAATAACTTTTCAAGTGTGGATATTAAGCCGGCGTACAGTTTGCCTTTTAGGGAGACGTGGATTCACGCTGCTGGAGCAGTGACATCCACTCTCCATCAAAAGCTAAAGTTTATAGTGAAACATAAACTGGTGATAATATCTGGGGAAGAAGATATGATAGTGAGTCATCTATCTTCTACAGGCTACATTGAAGACACAGAGGAAGCCATTGAGACTTCCTTCCAGCATTAGAAATTGCCAACGCTGTCTTCATGGGTGAAGGATTTCGTTTAAACAGAACCAAAATTGTCTACCACTTCATTGAAGTCTAAAAAATTCATGTTGGAAGAAGGAGTTTTTGTTAAATTCGGGAAATTGATAGAAATAACCAGAAAGAAGGAATAAGTATGGGTGGGAATATATACCTACCAAAGCTGATCAAGAGAACGCTGTAAAGGAAAAACGAGAAAGCAAGCTAGCTCGTTGGGAAAACCGGGTACCAAATTCACAAAAAGATCCCTATTTGTTGACATTCGTCAAACCTTCAAAGTGCTGGAATAATATATGCTGATCAAGTGGCTGTTGTAGAAGAGGATCGTGTTGATGATGTACCCTCAAGCTAGTGTAACCCTTGTCCTCCAAACACCAATCTCAACAATTGGAAGATCATCGAGTTTCCCGTGTTTGTTAATTCATGTTCAAGTAATTATGTATTTTTAACTCCTTTTGCTCTGCCCAAGGCTATAAGGATAACTAGTTATGGCATATGTATTTCAATTCCGTACTTATTATCAATAAATGCATTTTTTGAATTCTCCAACTGTTTTTTTTTTTTTTCTCTTTTCTCTTTTCTTTTGGCAATCTCATATTTTCTTTTCTTTTTTTTTCCTTTTTCTTCTTAATTTTAAAACAATGCAGAGTCGAAAATGAATATGTTGAAAATAGCAGCGCTAGAACCATTTCTTGTAATTTTGAACGTCTGATTAATCATGCTGATGAGGATTGTGAAAGACGATTGTGAGCTTCCCCCAGAATTAGAAAGCTTAATTGAACAGGAAGCTAAGATAATCCAAACCCTATCAAGAACCTGTTGAGGTGATCAATTTAGGGACTGAGCGTGATAAAAAAGAAGTTAAAATTGGTATGTCTATGAAAGAAAGTGAGCGAGAAAAAGTTGGTTTAAACTTTAATTGATTATGTGGATGTCTTTGCATGGTCATATCAGGATATGCTTGGGCTAGATACTAACATAGTTGAACACAAGATACCACTCAAGCCTGAAATGTGCTCCAATTAAAAAAATTAAGGATGATGAGCCCTGATATGTCATTTAAAAATTAGAGAAAGAGTCAAGAAACAATTTGATGCTGGTTTCTTAGCTGTGGCAAAATATCCTCAATGGGTGCTAATATTGTACCATTCCCAAGAAGATGGAAAGGTTCGAATGTGCGTTGATTATCGGGTTTAAATAAAGCTAGTCCTAAAGATGATTCCTCTACCTCATATTGATGTCCTAGTGGATAGCACTGCTCAATCTCTCTTTTCTCCTTCATGGATGGTTTCTCAGGGTACAATCAAATCAAGAATGGCTCCCGAAGATATGGAGAAAACTACATTCATCACAACATGGGAACCTTTCTGCTATAAAGTGATGCCATTTGGATGAAAATGCTGGGGCAACCTATCAAAGAAGCAATGGTAACCTTGTTTCATGACATGATGCATAAAGAAATAGAGGTTTACGTGGATGATATGATTGCAAAATCTCTTCGGACCGAAGAAGAACATGTTATTAACCTTCAAAAGTTGTTTGTGCGACTAAGG
>PGWS01002589.1:0-10167 GCA_002896235.1 Cicer reticulatum
ATTAGTTGTTTTTGTTGGTATAAACTATTTTATACTTTTATATTAAAGATGGTTTTAGAATGTTAATTAGTTATTGTTGCTATATTGGTTAATGATGTCTTCCTGATATTACAATGTTTGGTTTGACTCTATTGTTAGAAAGGTATGACAAAAACAGGAACAAACCTGCAATTGATATTAAAAAAAAAAACATTTAGCCACAGTTGACCCGTAGCAAATGCCAAAACAAAATATTTGTTCATTTTATCATTTAATACGATTTTAGCCATGGCTATCTGTAAAATAATTGTGGCTAAAAATATGTTACCACGACTCTTTTAGGCGTGGCTAATATGAGTTTTATCTTTGTTATTAAGTACAATTACAAAACGAAGATAATAATAACATTTAATAAAGATAAGATTAGATATACATAATAATAAAATATTATTTTCAAATAAAATAATAATTACATCTTTATTTGACAACTATATTTCATTATATGTTATTATTATGTTTGTTTTCTAGTAATATTTTGCAATGAAGATAACCCTATATACTATAACCCGAACCTCAAACCCAAAACCTGTGAAACCTTAAATTAGACTTGTCAAATAAAGTAAGAATACATTTAAACCCGAACCTCAAACCCAAAACCGTAAACCTTAAATCCTAAAACGAATATAATATTATATTAATAAAATAGAGTGTCAAATAATGTAATAATTAAAAGCATTCTTCTCTTAAATTTATAATTGTGGTTTCGAGTCATATTTGAATATTAGCCATCATTTGGTCTAAAAATTACATTTCATTCGATTTTTTGTCAGGTGATTCGAAAATAGCCTGAAAGTCTAGATGAAATAGGGGATTCATACCACCTGATTTCGGTCAAAAAATTGTCGGTTGGTACGAAATCCGCCTGAAAATACAGAGTTGGTCCATTTTTGTCGAGGTACGAAGTTGCCCGAAAAGTCCAAATGAAATTGAGGACCGGGAGACCACTATAGCATTCTTCCCCAAATTTATTACTTTGTTCCGGGTTCCGCGCCAGATTTCAAACACTAGCATCGTGAGTCCGAAATACAGATGTTGGTCCATTATCGTCGATGGCGTACGAAAGTCAGCCCGAAAAGTCCAAATGAAATCGAGGACCGGCGGGATTTATAATTATGTTCGGTGTTCCGCGTTAGGTTTGAACACTAGCCGTCGCTCTTGTTCGATAATACGGATTTCGGTCCATTTTAGTCGGGTGGTACGAAAATCATCCGAAAATTCGTGGACCGGGAGACCATTATAACATTCTTCTCCAAAATTTATAACTATGTTTTAGGTACGCCGCCAGATTTCAATCACAAGCCATCATCTGTAAGAAAATACGGATTTTCGGTCCATTATTTGTCGGTCATACAAAAAATCGCCCGAATAAGTCTTAGACGAAAAATCGAGACCAGAAGACCCTATAGGCATTCTTAACGTCAATTATAACTCTGTTTCGGGTTCTGCGTCAGGTTTCAAACACTAACCATCGTTTTGTCTGGAAACTACGACTTGGTCCATTTTTTTGGGTGGTACTAAAATCGCCCGAAAAGTCCCAGATGAAATCGAGGATCAGGAGACCCTTATAGAGATTCTTCACCTAAATTTATAACTATGTTTCTGGTTCCGCTCCAGATTTCAAATACATAGCCATCGTCTGGTTTGAAAATACTGACTGATTGGTCCAATTTTTGTCGAGGGACTCAAAAATCGCCCAAAAAGTCCATATGAAAATCAAGGACCAGAAGACTCTTATATAGCATTCTTCTACTGAAATATAACTGTGTTCGTTCCGCGTCTGATTTCAAACATTGGCCATCGTCTTGTCCGAAATACAGAATTTGGTCCATTATCATCAATGGGTACGAAAATCGCCTGAGAAGTCCATATGAAATCGGGGACCAAATGGCCCTTATTAAAATTCTTCTCTAAATTTATTAACTGTGTTTTGTTCCGCGTCGGATTATCAAACACTAGCCACTTTTGTTCAAAAATACGGATTTGGGTCCCATTTATCGAGAGGTACGAAAAATCGCCCGAAAAAAATCCATATGAAATCGAGGACCAGGACCCCGTTATAGCATTCTTTTCCAAATTTTATAACTGTGTTACGGGTTCCACGCCAGATTTCAAACATTAGCCATTGTCTAGTCCGAAAATACGATTTTCGGTCTATTTTTGTCGGGTGGTACCAAAATCCATCGAAAAGACCAGATGAAATCGAGGACCAGGAAACCCTTATAGCATTCTTCTCCAAAATTTATAATTATGTTTGGGGTTCCGCATCAGAATTCAAACACTAGCCATTGATCGATTTTTGTCTGGTGATACAAAAATCGCCTGAAAAGCCTAGATGAAATCGAGGACCAGGAGACCCTTATAGCATTCTTCTCCTATATTTATAAATGCATTTTGGGTTATGCATCTTATATTTCAAACACTAACCATCGTTTGGTCCGAAACTATGGACTTTGGTCGATTTTTATTGGGTGGTACGAAAATTGCCCAAAAATTCTAGATGAAAAATCGAGTACCGGGAGACCCTTATAGCATTCTCCTCCAAAATTTATAACAGTGCTTCGGGTTCTGCGGTATGAAAATACTGATTTTGGTCCTTTTGTGCTCGAGGGGTACGCTCAATCGCCCCGAAAAATCCAGATGAAATCGAAGACCGAGAGCTCTTATATCATGTTGGTCCAATTTAGACGGGTGGTACGAAATCGTCCAAACAATCCAGATGAAATCGAGGACCTGGAGACCATTATACCATTCTTCTCACAAATTTATAATATTGTTTCACGTTCTGCGCCAGATTTCAAACACTAACCATGGTTTTGTTTGAAGATACAATTTTCGGTCCGTTTTAGTCGTGTGGTACGAAAATCGCCTGAAAAGTCCAGATATAATCGAGGACCGGAGACCCTTATAGCATTCTTCTCTCCAAAATTTATAACAATTTTCGGGCTCTGCCTCAAATTTTAAACACTAGCCATCGTGTGGTCCGAAAATACGAATTTCGGTTTATTTTGTTGGGTGGTACAAAAATTGCTTAAAAGGTCCAAATGAGAATCGTGGACCGGGACACCCTTACAACATTCTTCTTCTAAAAATGATAACTTTGTTCAAGTTACGCGTCAGATTCAAACACTAGCCATAGTTAGGTCCATTTTAGTAAGGTGGTGTACGAAATCGCCCGAAAAACTCCAGATGAATTCGAGGACCGGGAGACCATTAGAGCATTTTCTAAAAAATTAATTACTGTTATACGAGCTCCGCGCCAGATTAAACACTAGCTTCTCGTCTGGTTTGAAAAAATACAGATTTCGGTCCTTTTTCTCGAGGGTTAAGAAAATCGCCCGAAAAGTCCAAATGAAATCGAGGACCGAGAGACCCCTATATAGCATTCTTCTCCAAAATTTATAATTGTGTTCCGGGTCGCGTGTCAGATTTCAAACACTAACCATCGTTTTGTTAGAAAATAGCGATTTTGGTTCATTTTAGAAGGGTTGTACGAAAATCGTCCAAAAAGTTCAGATGAAAACGAGGATCGGGAGACCTTTATAGCATTCTTCTCCAAAATTTATAATTGTGTTTCGGTTTCCGCGACAGATTACAAACACTAACCATCGTTTTGTTCGAAAATACGAATTTCGGTCCATTTTAGTCGCATGTTACGAATATCACCCGAAAAGACTAGATGAAATCGAGGACCAAGAGACCCTTATAGCATTCTTCTTCTAAATTTATAAGTGAGTTTCGGGTTCCGCCTCAGATTTCGAACACTAGCAATTGTCTTGTTTGAAAATAGAAATTTCGGTCCATTTTTGTCGGGTGGCACGAAAATCTGCCGAAAATCCCAGATGAAATCGAGGATCGGGAGACCTTATATCATTCTTCTCCAAAATTTATAACTGAGTTTCGGGTTCCAGTTAGATTTCAAACACTTGCAATCATCTAGTTCGAAAATACGGATTTCGGTGCATTTTTTGTCGGGTAATAAGAAAATCACCTGAAAAGTCAAGATGAAATCGAGGATCGGGAGACCCTAATAGAATTCTTCTCCTAAATATATAATTGTGTTTCGAGTTCCGTGTCGCATTTCAAACACTAGCCATTGTTTTGTTCAAAAATACGAATTTCGGTCCATTTTAGTTGGGTGGTACGAAAATTACCCGAAAATACAGATGGAAATCGGCGACGAGAGGACCCTTATAACATTCTTTTTCTAAATTTATAACTGATATTTTCGTGTTCAAGGTTAAAATTCAAACACTAGCCATCGTTTGGTCCGAAATACGATTCCAAATCCATTTTAGTCTAGTGGTATGAAAACTCTACGAAAAGTCCAATGTAGTCGAGGACTGGGACACCTTATAACATTCTTCTTAAAATTTATAACCGTGTGTTTAGGTTCCGCGTCAAATTTCAAAACACTAGCCCCTGTTTGGTCCGGAAATACCGTATTTTCAGTCCTTTTTGTCGGGTGGTATGAAAATCGCCAGAAAAGGCCACATAAAATCAAGGACCGAGAGACCCTTGTACCACTCTTCTCCTAAATTTATAATTGTGTTCCAAGTTCCGTGTCAGATTTCAACCACTAACCATCGTTTTGTTCGAAAATACTGATTTTGGTTCATTTTAGTAGGGTGGTACGAAAATCGTCCAGAAAGTCCAGATGAAATCGTTTTGTTCGATGGCTAGTGTTTGAGAATTTGATGTAGAACCCGAAACTCAGTTATAAATTTAGGAGAAGAATGCTACAAAGAATCTTCTTCTCCTCGATTTCATCTGGACGATTCGGGCAATTTTCGTACCCCTCAACAAAAATGGACCAAAATCTGTATTTTTGAACCAGGCGATAGCTAGTGTTTGAAATCTGCCGCGAAACCCAAAACATAGTTATAAATTTTGGATAAGAATGCTATAAGGGTTTCCCCATCCTCGATTTAATCTGGACTTTTCAGGCGATATTCATACCACCCGACAAAAATGGACCGAAATTAGTATTTCCGGAGCAGAAGATCGCTAGTGTTTGTAATTTGATGCAGAACGTGAAACACAATTATAAATTTTGGAGAAGAATGCTATAAGGGTATCCTGGTCCTCGATTTCATCTTGTCTGGACTTTTCAGGCAATTTTCATACCACTAGACTAAAATAGATTGAAATCCGTATTTTTGGACCAGACGATGGCTAGTGTTAGAAATTTGACATGGAACCCGAAATACAATAATAAGTTTAGATGAAGAATGCTATAACAGCCTCTCGGTCGTCGATTTCATCTGGACTTTTTGGGCGATTTTTGTACCCCTCGACAAAAATGGACCAAAATCTAATTTTTCTGGCCAGGCCATGGCTAGTGTTTGAAATCTGACTCGGAATCCAAAACACTTTTACATAATTAGGAGAAGGATGCTATCAAGGTCTCCAGGTCCTCGATTTCCTTTTCGGGTGATTTTCGTACCACCCAACTAAAAATCGACCGAAATCCGTATTTTCGAACAATATAATTGCTAGTGTTTGAAATATGAAGCGGAACCCGAAACTCAGTTATAAATTTTGTAGAAGAATGTTATAAGGGTCTCTCGGTCCTCGATTTTGTTCGGTCTTTTCGAGCGATTTTCGTACCCCTCGACAAAAATGGACTGAAATTTGTATTTTTGTAAAAGACTATGGCTAATGTTTGAAATCTGACGCAGAACCCGAAACACAGTTTTAAATTTAGAAGAAGAATGTTATAAGGGTCTCTCGGGCCTCGATATCATCTCATCTTTTTGGGCGATTTTGGTACCCCTTGACAAAAATAAACGGTAATCTGTATTTTCGGACCAGACGATGGCTAGTGTTTGATATCAGACGCGGAACTCGAAACACTGTTATAAATTTAGGAGAAGAATGCTTTAAGGTTCTCCAGGTCCTCGATTTCATCTGGACTATTCGGGTGATTTTGAAAATATGACGCAAAACCCAAAAGTCAGTTATAAATTTAGGAGAAGAATGCTTTAAGGTTCTCCAGGTCCTCGATTTCATGTGGACTTTTCGGGCAATTTTCGTACCCCTCTACAAAAATGAACCAAAATCTGTATTTTCGAACCAGACGATAACTAGTGTTTGAAATCTTCCACGGAACCCGATACATAGTTATAAATTTTGGATAAGAATGCCATAAGGGTTTCCCGATCCTCGATTTCATCTAGACTTTTCGGGCGACATTCATACCACCTGACAAAAATGGACCGAAATTAGTATTTTTGGAACAGACAAGGGCTAGTGTTTGTAATTTGACGCGGAACTTGAAACTCAGTTATAAATCTTGGAGAAGAATGCTATAAGGGTCTCATGGTCCTCGATTTCATCTGGACTTTTCGGACGATGTTCATACCACTAGACTAAAATGGATTGAAATCTTTATTTTCGGACCAGGCGATGCCTAGTGTTTGAAATTTGACATGGAACCCGAAATACAAAAAAAAATTAGAAGGAGAATGCTATAACAGTATCTCGGTCGTCGATTTCATGTGGACTTTTCAGGCGATTTACGTAACCCTCGACAAAAATGGACCAAAATCTATATTTTCGGACAAGGCGATGGCTAGTGTTTGAAATCTGACTCGGAATCCAAATCACTGTTATATATTTAGGAGAAGAATGTTATAAGGGTCTCCTGGTCCTCGATTTTATCTGGTATTTTCGGGTGATTTTCATACCACCTTACTGAAATGGACTGAAATTCGTATTTTTGAACAAAACCATGGCTAGTGTTTGAAATCCGAAACGGAACTCGGAACACAATTATCAATTTAAGAGAAAAATGCTATAAGGGTCTCTCGGTCCTAAATTTCATCTGGACTTTTCGGGCGATTTTCGTACCCCTCGACAAAAAGGGATTAAAATATGTATTTTCGGACCAACTTGGGCTAGTGTTTTAAATCTGGCGCAAAACCCAAAACACAGTTATAAAAATTTTGGGAGAAGAATGTTATAAGGGTCTCTCGGTACTGAATTTCATCTGGACTTTTCGGCGATTTTCGTACCTTCGATAAAAATGGACTAAAATATGTATTTTCTTACTAGACTTGGGCTAATGTTTGAAATCTAGCTTGAACTCGAAACACAGTTATAATTAAGAGAAGAATGCTATAAGTCTCCGGTCCTCGATTTAATCTGGATTTTTGGGCCGATTTTCATATGATCCAACTAAATGGCTAGTGTTTGAAATCAGACGCGGAACTCGAAACACAGTTATAAATTTTGGCGAAGAATGATATTAGGTCCTCTCGGTCCTAGATTTCATCTGCACTTTTCGGGCGACTTTCGTACCACCCGACTAAAATGGACCGAAATCTGTATTTCGAACAGACGATGGTTAGTGTTTTAAATCTGACGTGGAACCCGAAAACACAGTTATAAATTAGAAGAACAATGCTATAAGGGTCTCTCGGACCAAACGATGCTAGTGTTTGAAATATGACGAGGAAACCGAAGCACAATTAAAAAATCTTGGAGAAGAATTCCATAAGGGTTTCCCGATCATCGATTTCATCTAGACTTTTCAGGAGATTTTCGTACCATCGACAAAAAAGTACTGAAATCCGTATTTTCGAAAAGGATTGTGGCTAGTGTTTGAAATCTGAAGCGGAACCTGAAACACAATTATAAATTTAGAGCAAGAATGTTATAATTTTTTCTTGGTCCTCTATTTCATCTGGACTTTTCGAGCGATTTTCGTACCACCGAACTAAAATGGACCGAAATCCGTATTTTTGGACCAGATGAGGGCTAGTGTTTGAAATTTGACGCGGAAGTTGAAACACAGTTATAAATTTTTGAGAAGAATGCTATAAAGGTCTCCCGATCCTTTATTTCATCTGGATTTTTCGGGCGATTTTCATGCCACTAGACTAAAATGGATTGAAATCCGTATTTTCGGACCAGACGATGGCTAGTGTTTGAAATCGGACATGGAACACGTAATACAATTATAAATTTGGAAGAAGAATGCTATAAGGGTCTCCCGGTCGTCGATTTCATCTAGACTTTTCAGACGATTTTGGTACCCCTTGACAAAAATAGACCAAAATCTATATTTTCGGACCAGACGATGGCTAGTGTTTTAAATCTGACTCAGAATCTGAAACACTGTTATATTTTTAGGAGAAGAATGTTGTAAGGGTCTCCCGGTCATCGATTTTATCTGGTATTTTCGGGTGATTTTCGTACCACCCGACTAAAATGGACCGAATTTCGTATTTTTGAACAAGACAATGGCTAGTGTTTGAAATTTGACCCAGAACCTGAAACACAGTAATAAATTTTTGAGAAGAATGTTGTAAGGGTCTCTCGGTCCTCGATTTTATGTGCACTTTTGGGGCGATTTTCGTACCTCTTGACAAAAATGGACTAAAATATGTATTTTCGGATCAGACGATGGTTAGTGTTTGAATTTTGATGTGGAACCCGAAACATAATTATAAATTTTGGAGAAGAATGCTATTAGGGTCTCCTCACAAAAATGGACTAAAATTCATATTTTCGGACTAGACCATGGCTAGTGTTTATAATTGGGCGCATAGCCTGAAAAACAGTTATAATTTTTTTAGAAGACATTTCTGGCATTTCATCTGGACATTTATAAGGGTCATTTTTAGAAAACAGTTATAAGGGTCTCTCCTAGTCCTCGATTTCATCTGGACATTTCTGGCAATTTTCCTACCACCCAACAAAAATGGACCAAAGTTTGTAGTTTCAGACATAACGATGGTTAGTGTTTGAAATCTGACGCAGAACCTGAAATAGAGTTATAAATTTAGGAGAAGAATGCCATAAGGGTCTCCTGGTCCTCGAATTCATCTAGACATTTCGGGCGATTTTGGTATCTCCCGACAAAAATGGACTAAAATTTGTATTTTCTGACCAGACGATGGCTAGTGTTTGAAATCTACCCAAAACACAATTATAAATTCAGGAGAAGCATGCTAAAAAGTCTCTCTCCGCTGCTCATTTCATCATGACTTTTTGGGTGATTTTTGTACCCACCCGACAAAAATGGACTAAAATTCGTAACATATAATAAAATAGAGTTGTCAAATAAATAGGTAATTGTTACTTTATTTGACAACTCTAATTTAATTTATGTTATATTATCTTCATTTTATAGTTTTACTTATAACAAATATATAATAATAACATGTAAAAAAATAGAGATGTCAAATAAGGTAATAATTACATCTTTGTTTTATTAGGGTTCAGTATGTTAGGTTGTTTGGGTTTAAGAATCACGTTTAGGGATTAAGGTTCAGGATTTTGGGTTTAGTGTTTAGGGTTTAAGGTTTAGGATTTAAAGTTTAAGGTTTTGGGTCTGAGGTTCGGGTTATAGTATATAGGGGTAAATCTTCAGTGCAAAATATTACTACAAAACGATCATAATAATAACATATAATGAAATATAGTTGTCAAATAAAGATGTAATTATAACTTTATTTGAAAATAATATTTTTATTATATGTTTATCTAATCTTCTCTAATAATATGTATTATTATCTCGTTTTGTAGTGTACTTAAGAACAAAGATAATAATAACATATACAAAATTGGTTGTCAAATAAATATGTCAAAATAAATTTATTTGAACAAAATCTATTTTATTATATGTTATTATTATCTTCGTTTTTGTAGTTTATACTTAATAATAAAGAATAATAATAAATAACAAAATTGAGTTTGTCCAAAATATATGAAATAATTATTATTTAACAACTTTTATTTTAATTATATGTTATTATTATCTTGGTTATTGAGTAGAACTACAAAACGAAGATAATTATAATATTTAATAAAATAGAGTTGTCAAATAAATAAGTAATTATTAATTTATTTGAAAGCACTATTTTGTTATATGTTATTATTATCTTTGTTTTATTGTTTTACTACACAACGAAGATAATAATAACATATAATAAAATTTAGTTTATCAAATAAATATGTACTTATTACTTTATTTGACAACTCTATTTTATTTTATGTTATTACTATTTTCGTTATATAGTTGTACTTCATAACGAACACAATACTAACATAAAATAAAATAGAGTTGTTAAATAAAGTAATAATTAAATATTTATTTCACAACTCTATTTTATTATATGTTAT
>PGWS01002590.1:0-17671 GCA_002896235.1 Cicer reticulatum
AGTAACAATGTCAATTTACAAGAAAGGGGGGGTTTGAATTGTAAATGCACCTTTTAAAAATTCCTGTTAAAACTTAAGAAAAATACTCAAGATTGATCTTGGTTATGAAAATAGAAAACAGAGAACGTTCTTGGTTTTTGATGTAAAACAGATAACGTTCCTTGATTAGCTTAAAACAGAAAATCAGTTTATGTTTTATCTTGGTTAGTCAATTCAGTATGATAAATAAAGAGATAGGATAGAGAATACCACTCAAGAATTTTATCCTGATTCTCCCAACGTGGGTTACGTCCAGTCCTCACACTGTAAGATTTTCCACTATGTGTTTAAAAACAAAGTACCTTCTTGATCTTACAACACCTAGTCTAGATCAACCTTGATCTATTTCAATCTCTATTACTTTCCACCCAAAAAGCAATAACAACACCTATCTAACCTTGATAGAATGTAATCTTAAACAAACTATGAAGAAACTCTTATAGTTTGAGTTTTTACAATTTGATTGTTTTGACAGAATCTGAGATTTCTCAACTCTTGTTTTAGAATTGATTCTTTACAAAGGATCTAATGATAATTGCGCAAACTAATATATGAATATGAATCAGCAGCTGTTTCGCAAAAAGCAGAATGTATGATTGCCTCTGTTTTGCAGAATTTCAAATATGTATGTGATTGATTTATGGATTTCTTAGCACTTGAATTTCTTGCCTTGATTATGGATATTGGCCTTCGATTTATAGGCTGTAGAGGCACTGAATGAAGGTACAAAAAAGCTGTTGGAGAGTCTCTGCTTTTTGGCTGAAACATTATTTCAGAATAAAAATAATCCTTCTTCGAAATAGCCTTTTGACTTTTCTAGTTTAACATTTAAAGCAGTTCTGTCCTTTTAAGAAAAAGCCTTTGACATTTCTTCTTTGATCTTGGATGGTACACTCTCAATCTTGAGTCTTGAGTGTAGCTAGAGAAGTTGGAGAAGAATTATAAGCCATTTCAGGTGAGATACCTGGCTGCTGGAGTTGTGCAGAAAACGGAGAACGATTAACGTTATGGGTCTGTCAGTTTGAACTTTCTTGAGCTTCAATAATCAAACTGGAGTTCCCGTTTTGATCATTCTGGATGTCCTTTGCAATTGTATTGTCATATGTCAAGGTTGATCGAACTTTCTTGACAGTTTGTTTTTTTGGAGTTACAAACTGTCTTGATTGTTTGTCTGTCTTTGAGTTCTTTTATCTTAGCGATCTGATAACCTTCTTGAGCTTGAATGAATCCTACTTGTTCCTTGCCATGTACTGATTGGATATGAATAAATTTCCAGGGCAGACTCTTTGCTAAAGAGATAGAAAAAGTTTGACCAATATGCTGTGATGGACAATTTTTGAAGCTGGAGATCATTCTCTGTTTTGATGCAGAATGATCTTGTTGATGTCTTTTCTGTTTTGCTTGATTCTGTTCTTAATTAAATCCACTCAAAAACACATGTTAAATTAACATAACATTTTAAAATCATAATTAACTTTCTTAATTAACCTTTGTTTATTTTCATCAAAACTTTAAATATAGAGTTTGTCTCAACAATCTCCCCCTTTGTGATGATGACAAACATGTTAATTTAGATTTTAATTCTGATTCTAATAAGATGTACAAGAGGCTTTAACAGCTCCCTTCAATTTGTGCATTTTAATTAACAGAATTTTAAACAATGTATGCAATAAACTAGTTTTTCATTTATTAATAACAAAAGTACCATCACTATTGGCAGGAATTACTAATCAAAGCTTTTACAGGATTAAAACTAACTCATTCTCCCCTTTGTCACTCAAAAAGAAATAGTAAAAACAACTAGAAGCTTAAAGGGGAAAAGAAAAAGGAGAAGTCTTTGGAAGAGGAGGATTTTCCAGGCATGAAGGAACTTGAGAATGAAGGGAGGAATCGGATGAGAGGCAGAGGTTGGAATTCCGTTTGGGAGCAATGTGTCTGCCATCCAAGTTCTCAATAGAGGCAATTTCTTGATGTGCTGAATGTCTTGCCATGATGATCTTCAAGAGCAGCCATGATGTTAGAGTTGGAGGGTGCAGTTAAGAGTGGGATCAGAGTGAAGGTGAGTGAAGTGGTAGCAACAACAGTGCTGGATGGAATATGCGTTTGTAGAGATGGGATGGAATAGAAGCAAGGAGCGTTGATACAAAGGGTAGGACCAATAGATGTGGTAGAGGGTCCAACAGTGGCTGGAAATTTCAAAAACTGGCTGATGCCGAAAATGGAAGAGCTGGTTTTTTGAGGGGAGACAAACAGTGGAGACATGGTAGAGAAATGTGGATTAGATATGAGGTTACCAAGGTCGTGAGTTGGGGAGTGAAGTGTTTGAGAAAAATAGGGAATAGCTGAGGATGATATGTTGGATGTTTGAGGAAAGATGGTTGAAGGAGGTTGGATATTTTCTGGAGAACATTCTGGAGGAGGTGGAGAACGTTCTGGATTTGGTGAATAATGTTCTGGTGGGGGGTTTTTTGCTGTGTTTTCCGCAGGATCAGTAGGAGGTGTTGAGAATGGGATAGGGTTTGTAGTAGGTCGTCTTCCTGCTGATCGTTTGCGCTTTAAGGAGGTGGGAAAGGATGGAGGAGTATGTGTTTGAGCAGAAGAGGTTTTGCGCATGTGAGACAGATTCTTGGTGGAAAATTTTGAGATTTTTATCATAGATGTTTCAGACGCAAGAGAGACTCCAAAGTGCCTGAAGACTTTAGTCAGGACCATGCCATAAGGCACAATATTTTTTATGTAGTCTTTGGTGGCTGCACAAATCATGTGCTGGAGAATTACATAGAGTAGATTCAGTCTCTTGCAGTTGAGAAGATGATGAATGAGCAAAGCATCATTATCAGATACATACTCATGACTGCCACAGTGAGGAATCAAAGTATGTTGGCACATGTTATTGAACACCTTGGCAAAGGGCTTAAGATAGGTGGACAAATAACGAGTGGAGTCTTCTTCAAACAAATCAGATAAAACTTCAGTCTTGCGAAGACTCAAGGCTGAATACCAGTGGTCACCAAAAATAGATGGACCTTCTGTTGGTAACTGAAGAATGAAGGCCAGAATATCTGGAGTCAGTTTGATTTCCACTCCCTTAATCGTAGAGATGATTAGAGATTTGTCAGCAAATGTCTTGGCATTGCAATAGAATGCACGGACAACATCAGGGTAATAAGATTCATATATTTTTAAGAAAGATGTCCATCCAAGAGCATCAGTGTGATGCTGAACAGCATTTCCCTCAACAACGAGATTGTCAAAAACAAAAACTCGTCCAATCCCAACTAGGCGTTGAACCCATTTTTATTTGAAGAGTTTAGATTTTTCAGGGGAAATCAGAGGAGGAGTAGTTTGTTTGGGTTTCTTAGCGGGAGGAGACTGTTCAGAGGCAGATGATGTGGAAGTAGAAGAGGACTGAGGAGATGGAGAACGCTTGGTGTGTGTTTGTGGGGAAGGTTGTGGATGGGGAGAGGATTCTGGAGGAGGGACAAAGTGAGCAGGAGAACGTTCTTGTGGTGGGGAACATTGTGGAGAATGTTATGGAGAGGTGGATGTCTGATAACTTTTTAGGTTTTGTTTGGGTGCAAAAGTTTTTCTTCTCTGAGGATTTGGAAGGTTTTTGCGAGCAAGGTATTGAGCAATGATCATTGTGATTTTTGTTTTCATGATTTTTGTTTGCGGTTTGGGTTGAGAGAGGGGTTCTTTTTGTTTGGTAGGAGGGGAAACAATGTCATTGATCGATCTTCGTTTTTGGTGTGGAGGAGTTGATTGCGAGGGTTCAGAGGAGAAGGCAAATTTTGAAGGTGTGGAAGGTTTAGTGGTTGTTGGTGCTTGTGCTGAAGTTGATCATGGGTGTTGTGGTGGTGGTGTTGTTGCTAAGGGCGTAGTTTTTATTGGTGTGTTTGTTGATGGCTCAGGTTGTGTTGGTGGTTTTGCTGATGGGGGGCATAAATGAGAGGAATCATCACTCTCAGAATCTGATATGATGAAGTAATGAGGTTTAGGGTTCAATGGTTTTGAAGTTCCAATTCCAGATTGGACTCGCATGGAGCGTCGTGGGGGAGTGATTTGGCTGCGTAAATGTGGAGGCACTTGAGCAAAGTTTGGTGTTGGGCAAGTATACAATGGTGGAAGAAAAGTAGACAGAGGGATGAGATTTAGGACTTCTTGACTGGTGTTAGAAGGAGGAGAAGCAGAGGAGGTGTGTGGTGGTGTTGGGCGAGGTGGTGGAGAGGGTGAACGCTCTACAGATTCGTATGAAGAAGATGAAGAGGGTGGTGTACAGGGAGAGGCATTTTTGCGCGCTGATTGTTTGGTTCGAGCCATAGTTCTTTTGAGAGTGAAGAAGATGATAGTGAAGAAGATGAACAGTAGGAGTGGTATTTAGATAGAGAAGGTTAATCCAGCTTTTGGGGAAAAGAAGGTGAGGGGATGAGAAAGACAAAAACTGATTTTTTGACTTGAGAAGATAGAGAGAAAAAGGAGAATAATGATGAATTTGCTGCCCAATAGAAACTGTTTGTACCTAGGGAAAAAGGAAAAACATTTTGGGGGATTGAAGAGTGTATGTGTCAGCACTCTACCTTCAGACAAAAAGGCACGTGTATTAAATGCCAAGATTTGCCTTTTTGATTTTGAGAGGGAAAAGCAAAATGTTGGTTTTTTCAGAACGGAGAATGATGAGTCGCGAAAAGGAGACTGATAAACGATCTTTGTTTTCTGCAGAAGCAGAATTTATCCAGAATTTTCTGGATTTCTCATGATTTTCAATTTTTCTTTGATCAAATTGAAACTATCCTCGACAAGAGGCTTTGTAAAAATGTCAGCAAGTTGATTTTGAGTATCAACAAAGATTAATTCAACATCTTTCTTATTGACATGATCACGAATAAAATGATGTTTTATTTCAATATGTTTTGATCTAGAATGCTGAATTGGATTTTTGGACAAATTTATAGCACTTGTATTATCACAATAAATTGGAATACTGGAATAGCTTACAGAGTAATCTTGAAGTTGGTTTTTAATCCACAAAACCTGTGAACAGCAGTTTGCTACTGAAACGTATTCGGCCTCGGTTGTGGATAGTGCTATGGTGTTCTATTTTATGCACGACCAACTGATTAATGCTTCGCCTAAGAACTGACATGCTCCACTTGTGCTTTTTCTTTCAACTTTGTCTCCAGCATAATCAGCATCACAGTATGCTATAATATCAAAATGTGAACCTTTTCTATACCAAATACCAAGATTAGTTGTTCCAACAAGATATCTAAATATGCGTTTAACTGCTGTTAAGTGGGATTCTTTTGGCGCTGATTGAAATCGAGCACATAATCCTACTGCAAACACAATATCTGGTCTGCTAGCAGTTAGATACAGCAAGGAACCAATCATTCCTCGATATTCTTTCTCAGAAACAGATTTGCCATTTTGATTTTTTTCTAAAGAAGTAGATGGATGCATGGGAGTTGTCATAACTTTTGACTCATTCATTTTATATTTGATCAACAGATCTTTGATGTACTTTTCTTGACAAATAAAAATGCCTTTTTCATATTGTTTGATTTGTAAACCAAGAAAGTATCTTAATTCATCCATCATGCTCATTTCAAATTCACTTTGCATAAGTTTTGAGAAATTTTCACACAGTTTTTCATTTGTTGATCCAAAAATAATGTCATCCACATATACTTGAACAATGAGTAATTCATTTCCCTCTGTTTTCTTAAATAAAGTAGTATCGATTTTTCCTCTTTGAAAATCATTTTTAATTAGAAATGAACTCAGCCATTCATACCAAGCCCTTGGTGCTTGTTTTAAGCCATATAGTGCTTTGGTAAGTTTGAAAACATGATTTGGTTTTGATTGACTTTCAAAACCTGGAGACTGTTTTACATACATCTGTTCATTTAAAAATCCATTTAAGAAGGCACTTTTAACATCCATTTGAAACAGTTTGATAAGTTTATGAGATGCATATGCATGAAGTATTCGAATAGCTTCTAACCTTGCAACTGGGGCAAAGGTTTCATCATAGTCTATACCTTCTTGTTGATTGTAGCCTTGAGCTACTAATCTTGCTTTGTTTCTAACAACCTTACCTTCTTCATCAAGTTTGTTTCTGAATACCCATCGAGTGCCAATGACTGTTTGATCTAATGGATCTGGTACTAGAGTCCAAACTTCATTTTTCTCAAACTGCAGTAGTTCTTCCTTCATGGCATTTACCCAAGATTGATCAGTAATTGCATCTTTGATTGATTTGGCTCAATATGAGATATCATTGCCATGTTGTTTTCATCATTCTTGAATGATTTTCTGGTTCTGATTCCATCAGTCGTGTCTCCAATGATCTGGGTTTGAGGATGATCTTCAATTGTTTTCCAGCTTTTTGGTCGAGAATGAAACGGAGATTGTTTATCAATCTCTGTTTTCTGCAAACTGTTTTGCTGTTGTGTTTCAATTTGAGTTTCTTCTTCCTCATCCTTTTTACTTATGACTAAGTCATCAAACTTATCAAACAATATATGCATACTTATTTCAACAATTTAGTTCTTAAATTGAACACTCTATACCCTTTAGATTCGGTTGAGTATCCAAGAAAGATTGCTTTGTCAGATTTTGCATCAAATTTTCCAATAAGATCTTTGTTGTTTAAAATGTAACAATAACACCCAAAGATATGAAAGTAAGAGATGTTTGGTTTTCTGTTTTTCCAGATTTCGTATGGAGTTTTGTTGATGATTTTTCTGATAGATATACGGTTTAAGATATAGCAAGATGTGTTTATGGCTTCAGCCCAAAAGTATCTTTCAACATTTGATTCTTCTAAAATAGTTCTTGCCATTTCTTGTAGTGTTCTATTCTTTCTTTCAACAACTCCATTTTGTTGTGGAGTTCTTGCACATGAAAGATTGTGAGATATACCGAGTTCATCAAAAAAGTTTTTGAATGAAGCATTGATGAATTCTCCTCCATGATCACTTCTTACAAGAATGATGCTGATTTCTTTCGTTTTGAACTCTTTTACAAATGTTTTGAATGCTTTAAAGGCATTCATCCTTTTGTTTTAAAAACAGAACCCATGTAAATCTTGAGAAATCATAATCAACAATAACAAACTATATTTCATCCTCCTAGACTGTTGTTTGACATACCCAATAAATCTATATGAGCAGTTCAGAGTATCTATTTGTTAGTTACAAATATTTACATGAAAAGCTATTTGGACTTGCTTACCTTTGGCACACGCTTCACATATTTTATCTTTTCAAAGTTATGTTTTGTGAAGCCTATCTAAAAGATAAAGTTTGGAGATTTTGGAAATCATTTTCATAACTGATATGACAAGCCTTATGCCAAATCCATTATTTTTTTTATTGATTGGATATAAAGCATGATACTCATCAGGTAATTCTTCAAGATATAAACATTATAATTTTTCTTTCGTTTTCCATAAAACAGAATTGCTCCAATTTTTAGCTAGTTTTGATCTGTTCACTATACCTTGTGTTTTAAAGACGGACTTCGCATCCATTGATCACATAGCTGATTATGCTTAATTTAATTATCTTGTGTTTTAAACCTTCCACATATTGAACATTATTTATTTAGAGCAGAGTTTGGTGTCTTACCAATGGATTTCAATTCACCTTTCCTTTAATTTGAGCATGATGGATCATACATTGCAAAAGTGATCGCTCGACCGATACCACCATTCCTTTCTTTATGAAGGTGGTTATGAACACACGTTTTTTCATTTCTCTTGTCTATGTGTCTTGAACAGCCACTGTCCATAAGAACCAAGGCTTTCTGCTTTGTATTTTGGAAAACCTCTAACTCTGCATGTGATATTATTTACAAGCTGTAGGTTACCCACTTTGTTTTGGGTCCTGAGAGTTAGTTTTTTTCTGATTGAGGAATGATATATCACATCTCCTTTATTTTTTAAAAAACAATTGTGTTTTGGTCGTTGGTTTTGAAATAGATTTAACAATGTAGATTTCAGAAGATTTAAGCTTTGGTTTAAACGAGTTTCCAATGCGTACAGCTTGTGATTTGGAACTTTCTCCGTTTGGGAGCCATCCTGGAGAATGTTCTCTGTTTTGCTGTTTTTTTGGTACTGTTTTGACATAATGATTCTCCTTTTTAAAAACCTTTTTTCTTTCAATCTTTTCATCTTTTTTTCTAAAATAGCAAGCAAATTCCAGATGTCCAAGTTTTTTACAATATGAGCATCTAGTCTTGCATTTTTCTTCCTTTCTTCTGGGACAAAGAAATTTTCATATAGCTTGGTTTTTTGAGTTTGATTGAAACCAAGACCAGCTTTATCAAAATTTCCTATTTGAGATCTCATGATATTATGAAAGGTTTCAGTGGCTTTAATGAAGTTTAGTAAATCTGTTTTGAGAAGTTCGTTTTCATTCTTTAGTCGAACGTTCTCCATTTGTAGTGCAGAACGTTCTTGACATTTTTTTATTTTCAGAAATCTTTGTTTCTTTCAACTCTTGAATGATATTTTAACAGATTTATCTTGGAGATCTTTGTGTATTGCCTTTTCCTTCTTAACTGGTTGTCTGCGTGTAACATTACTTCAAGTTCTTGGCTTGACTTATAGCTGTAACCATTCGTATCCACATGATTTGGAAGCACCTCATTGATTTGTCTTACTCTATTCTTGACAGTGTAAGCTTGCCAAGAGAACGCATTTCGTTTTCTATTGTAAGGTGAATCTTGGAGTATTTCATCAATAGTTTCCATCTTGCATTTCGAAACAGTTCGAATTTCCTCTATTACCAATGTCTATCTCTTGTTCTTGACATGTGCTCTGTTCCTTTCTGATGAGTATGTAATGTATCCAACAAACATTCTTTTCGCAGCTGTGCATAATCATCTACCCTTTCACTTTCTTCCCTGCTTAAAGCACATGATAAGAATAATTGAGCTTTAGAATTTAAAAGTACTTTAGCTTTATCATCTGATGTCCAGTCTGCTTCTCTTTTCAAGGCAGAGTTTGAATCATTTTGATCAACCATTGGTGTGAAACCTCCATATGTAATGATGCACCACATTCGTGTGTCTTGAGACTTTAAGAACAGCTGCATTTTGTTTTTCTGAAAGTAATGGTCTGATCCATCAAAAAATGGTGGTCTGTTTGAGGATCCTTCTTCAACAATGTATTTTGCTTCCGACATTCTTCTAGATCTTTTCTCTAACACTTGTTAGGTGTTTTTGAACTTTCTAGAGAACGAGCTCTGATGCCAATTGAAGTAACAATGTCGATTTACAAGAAATGGGGGTTTGAATTGTAAATGCACCTTTAAAAAATTCATGTTGAAACTTAAGAAAAATACTCAAGATTGATCTTGGTTATGAAAACAGAAAAGGAGAACGCTCTTGGTTTTTGATGTAAAACAGAGAACGTTCCTTGATTAGCTTAAAACAGAAAATCAGTTTACGTTTTATCTTGGTTAGTCAATTCAGTATGATAAATAAAGAGATAGGATAGAGAATACCACTCAAGGATTTTATCCTGGTTCACCCAACGTGGATTACGTCCATTCCTTACACTGTGAGATTTCCCACTATGTGTTTAAAAACAAAGTACCTTCTTGATCTTACAACACCTAGTCTAGATCAACCTTGATCTAATTCAATCTCTATTACTTTCCACTCAGAAAGCAATAATAGCACCTATCTAACCTTGATAGAATGTAATCTTAAACAAACTATGAAGAAACTCTTATAGTTTGAGTTTTTACAATTTGATTGTTTTGACAGAATCTGAGATTTCTCAACTCTTGTTTTAGAATTGATTCTTTACAAAGGATCTAATGATAATTGCGCAAACTAATATATGAATATGAATCAGCAGCTGTTTCGCAAAAAGCAGAATGTATGATTGCCTCTGTTTTGCAGAATTTCAAATATGTATGTGATTGATTTATGGATTTCTTAGCACTTGAATTTCTTGCCTTGATTATGGATATTGGCCTTCGATTTATAGGCTGTAGAGCCTGAATGAAGGTACAAAGAGCTGTTGGAGAGTCCTCTACATTTTTGACTGAAACATTATTTCAGAATAAAATAATCAATTCTTCGAATAGACCTTTTGACTTTCTAGTTTAACATTTATAAGCATTCTGTCCTTTTAAGAAAAGCTTGACATTTTTTTCTTTGATCCTGGATGGTACTTCTCTCAATCTTGATCTTGAGTTGTAGCATGAGAAGTTGTAGAAGGAATTATAAGCCATTTCAGGTGAGATACCTGCTGCTGGAGTTTTGTGGCAGAAAAACGGAGAAACGATTAACGTTAGGGTCCCTGTCAGTTTGGAACTTTCTTGAGCTTCAAATAATCAAACATGGATCCGTTTTGAATCATTCTGGATGTCCTTTGCAATTGTAAAGTCATATGTCAGGTTGTCGAACTTTCTGACAGTTTGTTTTTTTGGAGTTACAAGAACTGTCTTGATGTGTTTGTCTGTCTTGAGTTCTTTTTATCTTAGCGATCTGATACCTTCTTGAGCTTGAATGAATCCTACTTGTTCCTTGCCATGTACTGATTGGATATGAATAAATTTCCAGGGCAGACTCTTTGCTAAAGAGATAGAAAAAGTTTGACCAATATGGCTGTGAATGGATGCAATTTTTGAAGCTGGAGATCATTCTCTGTTTTGATGCCAGAATGATCTTGTCTGATGTTTTTCTGTTTTGCATTGGATTCTGTTCTTTAATTACATCCACTCATAAAACACATGTTAAATTAACATAAATTTTTAAAATCATAATAACTTTCTTAATTAACCTTTGTTTATTTTCATCAAAACTTTAAATATAGAGTTTGTCTCAACAATCTCTCCTTTTGTGATGATGACAACATGTTAATTTAAGATTTTAATTCTGATTCTAATATAAAGTATGTACACAGAGCTTTAACAGCTCCCCTTAATTTTGTGCATTTTTTTTAATTTATCAGAATTTTAACAAATGTAAATGCAATAACTAGTTTTTCATTTAATTAATAACAAAGATAACATCACTATTGGCAGAATTACACATAATCAAGCTTTTACAGATTAAAAACTAACTCAATTCTCAACCCTCTTTGTCACTCAAAAAGACAATAGTAAAACAACTAAGAAGCTAAGGAAGGAGAAGATCCTTTGGAAGAGGAGGATTTTCCAGGATGAGGAACTTGAGAAGGAGGAGGAATCGGATGAGGAGGCAGAGGTGGAATTCCCAGTTTGGGAGCAATGTGGTCTGCCATCCAAGTTCTCAATAGAGCAATTTCTTGATCGTGCTGAACTTGTCTTGCCATGATGATCTCAAGAGCAGCCATGATGTTAGAGTTGGAGGGTGCAGTTAAGGTGGGATCAGAGTGAAGGTGAGTGAAGTGGTAGCAACAACAGTGTGGATGGAATATGCGTTGTAGAGATGGATGGAATAGAAGCAAAGGAGGATGATACAAAGGGTAAGGGACCAACAAATGTGTTAGAGGGGCCAACAGTAGCTGAAAAGTTTAAAAACTGACTGATGCCGAAAATGGAAGAGCTGGTTTTTTGAGGGGAGACAAACAGTGGAGACATGGTAGAGAAATGTGGATTAGATAGGAAGTTACCAAAGTCATGGGTAGGGGAGTGAAGTGTTTGAAAATAAGAGGGAATAACTGAGGATGATATGCTGGATGTTTGAGGAAAGAGGGTTGAAGAAGGTTGGATATTTTCTGGAGAACGTTCTGGAGGTGGTGGAGAACGTTCTGGATTTGGTGAAGAATGTTCTGGTGATTGGATTTTTTCTGTGTTTTCCTCAGGATCAATAGGAGGTGATGAGAATGGAACATGGTTTGTAGTAGGTCGTCTTCCTGCTGAGCGTTTGCGTTTTAAGGGGGTGGGAAAGGATGGAGGAGTAGGTGTTTGAGCAGAAGAGGTTTTGCGCATGTGAGAGAGATTTTTGGTGGAAAATTTTGAGATTTTTATCATAGATGTTTCAGACGCAAGAGAGACTCCAAAGTACCTGGAGACTTTAGTCAGGACCATGCATTATAAGGCACAATATTTTTCTGTAGTCTTTGGTATGGCTGCACATAATCATCGTCTGGAGAGATTACAATACTATAGGGTAAATTCAGTCTCCTGACAAGTTGAGAGATGATGAATGAGAATAGAGGTCTATCATTAACAGTAAACCATACTCATGAGACTTCCATAGTGATGTGAATCAAGGGTATGTTAGCACATATATATTGAACACCTATGGGAAGGGGCTTAAGATAGTGGAACAAATAACGAGTGAGAGTCCTTCTTCAAACGACACATCAGATAAAACTTCTCTTTGCGTAGGAGACTCAAGGCTGAATACCCAGTGGTCACCAAAAACAGATGGAGAGTTCAGTCTGTTGGGTAACTGAAGAATGGAGGCCAGAAATATGCGAGAGTCAGTTTTGATTTTTCACTCCTTTAATCAGTAGAACATAAAATTAGAGTACTTGTGTCAAGGAAATGTCTGCATTGGCATATAGAATGCAACGACAATCATTTGGGTAATAAGATTCAGAATATTTTAAGAATGATGTCCATCCAAGCATCAGTGTGATGCAGGAACAGTATTTCCGTCAACGACGAGATATGTCACACAACAAAAACTCTCCAATCCGAACTGGGCGTTGTAGCCATTTTATTCCTTGGAAAGTTTAGATTTTTCGGGAAATCAGAGGAGGAGTAGTTGTTTGGGTTCTCTTAGGGAGGAGACAATTTCAGAGTCAGATGATGTGGAAGTAGAAGAGGACTGAGTGAGATGCGAAAATGTTTGGATGGGTGTTTGTAGGGAACGTTTTTGGATGGGGCAGAGCGATTCTGGTGAGGAGGGGCAAAGTGAACGGAAACGTTCTTGTGGATGGGGCATTGTGGAGAATCGTTCTGGAGAGGTGGGTTCTGACAGTTTTCATCTAGGTTTTGTTTAGAATAGGGCAAAAGTTTCTCTACTCTGAGGATTTGTGGAAGATTCTTTGGCGAGACAAGGTATGAGAGCAAAATGGTATTGTGATTATTGCTTTCATGATTTTAGTTCGTGGTTGGGGTATGAGAGAGGGTTCTTTTTGGTTGTTAGGAGGGGGAAACAATGTCATTGATCGATATCCGTTTTTGGTTTGGAGGAGTTTGATTGCGAGGGTTCAGAGGAGAAGGCAGATTTTGAAGGTGTGGAAGGTTTTAGTGGTTTGTTGTGCTTGTGCTGAAGTTGATGATGGATGTTGTGGTGGTGGTGTTGTTGCTAAGGGCGTAGTTTTTATTGGTGTGTTTGTTGATGGTTCAGGTTTTGTTGGTGGTTTTGCTGATGGGGAGCATGAATTAGATGAATCATCACTCTCAGAATCTGAGATGATGAAGTAATAGGGTTTAGGGTTCAATGGTTTTTAAGTACCAATTCCAGATTGAACTCGCATGGAGCGTCGTGGAGGAGTGATTCGAGTGCGTAAATGAGGAGGCACTTGAGCAAAGTTTGGTGTGGGGCGAGTATACAAATGGTGGAAGAAAAGTGGAACAGACAGGGGATGAGATTGAGGACACTTTACTGGTGTATAAGGAGGAGAGCAGAGGAGGTGTTGCGATGGTGTTGGGCGAGGTGTGGAGAAGGTGAACGCTCTACAGATCGTATGAAGAAGATGAAGAGTGGTGTGTACAGGGAGATGCATTTTGCGCGCTGATTGTTTGGTTCGAGCCATAGTTGTTTTGAGAGTGAGAAGATAATAGTGAAGAAATGTAACATAGGTAGTGTATTTAGATAGAGGTTAATCCCAGCTTCTTGGCGCGAATATGAAAGGTAAGGAGATGAGATGGAGACAATAACTGATTTCTGACTTGGTAAAGAGGATGAGAAACAGGAATGATAATGTATGAATGTGCTGCCCAATATAGAAATTGTTTGTACATAGGGAACATGAGTGATAAAGCATTTTGCGGATTTGAGAGTGTTACGGTGTCATACACTCTACACTTACCAGAACAATTATAAAGGCACGTTATATTAAATGCCAAGATTTGCGTTTTGATTTTGAGAGGGAAAACAAACTGTTGGTTTTTTCAGAACGGAGAATGATAAGTCGCGGAAAAGGGAAGACTGATAAACGATCTTCGTTTCTCTGCAGAAGCAGAAATATCCAGAAATTCTCTGATTGTACTCATGATTTTCAATTTTTCTTAGATCATAATTTAAACTAATTCCTCGACAAGAGGCGCTTGTAAAAATGTCAGCAAGTTGAGATTCTTGAGTATCAACAAAGTTAAATTCAACGTTCTCTGTCTTATTGACATGATCACGAATGAAAATGATGTTTCTATTCAATATCGTTTTGATCTAGATATGCTGAATGGGATTTATTAGACAAATTTATAGCACTTGTATTATACAATAAATTGGAATACTGGAATAGCTTACAGAGGTAATGTCTGAGAAGTTGATTTTTAATCCAACAAAGCTATGAATAGCAGTTGCTGCGAATTACATATTCGGTCTTCGTTGTGGATATATGCTATGGTGTTCTGTTTTCTGCAAGACCAACTGATTTATGCTTCGCCTAAGAAACTGACATGCACTCCACTCGTGCTTTTCTTTCAACTATAATCTCCGGCGTAATCAGCATCACAACATGCTATAATATCAAAATGTGAACCTATTCTATACCAAAAGAACTAGATTAAGTTGTTCCAACAAGATTCTAATATGTGTTACTATGCTAGTTAAATGAGATTTTTTGGCGCTGATTGGAATCGAGCACATAATCCTACTGCAACACTATGTATGGTCTGCTAGCCAATAGATAATAACAAAAGAACAATCATTTCTCGATATTCCTTCTCAGAAACTGATTGGCCATTTTCATCTCTTTCTAAAGAAGTAGATGGATGCATGGAGTGTCATATTTTGACTCATTTCTTTTATATTTGATCAACAGTCTTTGATGTACTGTTTTCTTGCAAAATACATGCCTTTTCATATTTGTTTGAATTGTATACCAAGAAAGTATCTTAATTCATGCATCGTGCTCATTTCAAATTCACTTTGGCATAAGTTGAAGCAAATTTTCACACAGTTTTCATTGTTGACATCAAAAATGATGTCATTCACATATACGTGAACAATGAGTAATTCATTTTCCCTCTGTTTTCTTAAATAAGTAGGTATCGATTTTTCCCTCTTGAAATTATTCTTTATTAGACAATGAACTTAACCGTTCATACCAATGCCTTGGTGCTTGTTTTAAGCCATAAAATGCTACGTTAAGTTTGAAAACATGATTTTGTTTGATTGACTTCAAAACCTGGGGGGCGTTTTACATACACCTGTTCATTAAAATCCATTCAAGAGGCACTTTCTTAACATCCATTTGATACAGTTCTGATAACGTTTATGAGATGCATATTGCAAGAAGTATGTGAATGGCTTCTAACTTGCAACTGGAGCAAAGTTTCATCATAGTCTATACCTCCTGTGGTTGTAGCTCTGAGCTCCAAATCTTGCTTTGATTCTAAACAACCTTACCTTCTTCATCAAGTTTGTTTCTTACATACCCATCATATGCCAATGATTGTTTGATCTAATGGATCTGGTACTGAGTCCAAAACTTCATTTCTCAACTGCAGTAGTTCTTCTTCATGCATTGTACCCAAGATTGATCGAAATTGCATCTTTGATTGATTTGGCTCAATATGAGTATATCATTGCCATGTTGTTTCATCATTCTTGAATGATTTTCTGGTTCCTGATTCATCAGTCGTGTCTCCAATGAATCTGGTTTGAGGATGATCTTCATTTGTTTCCAGCTTTTTTGTCGAGAATGAAACGGAGAGTTATCATTCTCTGTTTTCTGCAAACTGTTTTGCTGTTGTGTTTTCAATTTGAGTTTCTTTCTTCCTCATCCTTTTACTTATGACTAAGTCATCAAACTTATCAAACAATATACTGCATACTTATTTCACAATTTAGTTCTTAAATTGAACACTCTCTATACCCTTTAGATTACGGTTAGTATCCACAGAAAGATTGCTTTGTCAGATTTTGCATCAAATTACCAATAAGATCTTTGTTGTTTAAAATGTATAACAATAACAACCAAAGATGTGAAAGTAAGAGATGTTTGGTTTTTCGTTTTTCAGATTTCGTGGTGTGAGTTTTGTCGATGATGATTTTTTCTGATAGACACGCGGTTTAAGATATAACAAGATGTGTTTATGGCTTACATCCCAAAAGTATCTTTCAACATTTGATTCTTCTAAAATAGTTTTTGCCATTTCTTGTAGTGGTTCTATTTTTTCTTTCAACAACTCCATTTTGTTGTGGAGTTGCTTGCACATGAAAGATTGTGAGATATACAGAGTTCATCATAAAACGTTATTTGAATGAAGCATTGATGAATTCTCCTCCATGATCACTTCTTACAGAAATGATGCTGGATTCTTTTTCGTTTTGAACTCTTTTACAAAATGTTTTGAATGCTTTAAAAGCATCATCCTTTTGTTTTAAAAACAGAACCCATTAAATCTTGAGAAATCATCATCACAATAACAAAACTATAGTATTTCTATTCCTCCTATGACTTGTTGTCCTGACACACCCAAATAGATCTATGTTAAAGCAGTTCGAGAGTTCTATTGTTGTTACAAATATATCCTTTACATGAAAGCTACTTTTGACTGCTTACCTTTGGCAAAGCTTCACATTATTTTATACTTCTCAAAGTTATGTTTTTTGGTAAGCTCTAACAAGAATAATTTGGAGATTTTTGAAATTCATCTTTCATACTGACTATGACAGCCCTTAATTATATGCCAAATGCACATTTAATCTGTTATTAAGATTATATATAGTCAAGCATGATTCATCAGTGTAATTCTTCAATGATATTAAAACATAAAATTTATTCTTCGCTGTTCCGATAAATGCAGAAATTTCTCCAATGTTAGCTTCTATGATTTCACATACCTTTGGTTTAAAGTACACTTCGACATCCATTGTCACATAGCTGATTATGCTTAATAAATTGTGTTTTAATACCTTCACAACTTGATACATTAGGTCATGTATTTATTAGAGCAACTCTTGTCCTACCAATGGTTCCGATCGTCAACCTGTAATTTGAGCATAGAATCATCAAGGCTTATACAAAGATGATCCGAACCACATATTCCTTGCATTTATGAAGGTTATGAAACAGTTTTTATCTCCTGTCATGTGTGTCTTGAAACAGCCACTGTCAAGAACCAAGGCTTTCTCTTTGTATTTGGAAAACCAACCTGCATGATGTGATATATTTCCAGATTTCGTACCCACTTTGTATGCGGGTCCTTGAGAGTTAGACTCTCTTCTTTGAAATGATTATATCATTCCTTTATTTTAAAAACAATTGTTGCATTATGATAGTCAGTTTTGCGATATGAATTTATGTTTTTAACATATTGTGAGCGAATTTCAGAAGATTTAAGCTTATGGTTGGAAACGAGTTCCAATGCCGTAGCAGCTTGTAGATGTTGGAACTTTCTCCGTTTGGGAGCCATTCTGGATATTGTTCTCCTTTTTGCTGTTTTTTTAGCACTGTTTTGACAAAATGATTCCCTTTTTCAAATACCTTTTTTATTTTAATCTT
>PGWS01002593.1:0-14219 GCA_002896235.1 Cicer reticulatum
AGAAACGGAGGGGTTTGTGTTTGGATATCAAAACCGTTTTTCTTCGTTTTCGAATCAAAGAGGAAGAGTGGAGTTGCGAAAACCTTGATCTAACTCTCACCCAACCTTGGGTCACTAGCTTTGAAGAAAAGGAAGCAACGAAAACGAAAAATGGAGAAGGATGGAATTTTGGTTTCACGGTTAACAGAGAGGAAGAAGATGGAAAATTTTAGATTTTCCTTCCTTTCTTTTTCTTTCCTTTCTTTTTCCTTTCTTCCTTTTTCCTTCCTTCCTTTTATACTATTTTCTTTTCCTTTTCCTTCCTTCTAGTTTTCCTTTCTTTTTCCCTCCAACCAAACATATATAGACATAAAATATAACTTAACAAATATCTCAAAATCTAGACATTTGTTAAATTACCGTTTCACCCGAAACGCATTAAATTCTCCGTAAGGATTCATCGCAGTTAAATTCAATTTATTTATCGACGATAAATTTTAATTGGCATCGAAATATCTTTTGATTTAAACTCCAAAATATTATAAACTTTGGCTTAAAAGCCTCCGAGCCAAAATCCAAAATACGTCAAAAATACATAAATGGTACTTTAAAATTATGGGTCTTACATATTTGCCACTTGGTACTTGTTTCTTGGTGCTTTAATTATGTTAACTTGAATTTTGGTGTATTGTATAATTTACAAAATGCAAGTAGTAAATTCATATGATGCATTATGGTGAAAATATGTTCATGCATACATTGGTGATGTGAACCGTCGTGTGAATGTTCACAAATTCTTGAGGGAATAATTGGTGACATGATGTCAGGTGGAGTTCACAACTTCTTTTGGGAAGGCCCTTGTGGGAGATGTGATATTCCAGAATTATATGCACTGATATTTTGGCATTGTATTAGGGTGATTATTACCATGATTTAAATGTATCCTTTTGTTGATTGTTGCTTATGATTACATACATGATATATGTTATTTGTTAATTTTCATCGGTGATACGTTACAATTATTATGAACTTTGGGAGATGCACTCATTCGATGTGGACGCATGTGCACTCAAAGATTTTGCTCAAGACAAAAACATCATGGGACTTTCCTGATTGAGATCAACCAATTGCATGAGCTTTTGACTATATATTACGCAAGGATACCTATATGGTGAAGGTTGTGCTCACTACCAGGAGACTTGGGAGCACAATACATATAGACGTTACCTACAAGACGGTGGATTTTCATGTGCCCTCAGACTTAATTATTGGAGCTTTTGAGGATGGCCTCGTGGGTGCATTTGGATTCATTGTTGATGTTGAGGAAGAATTTGCGATGAATGTTGATGAAGGAGTAGTTGAGGACATCGTAGGAATGGTGATTGCATTTGTAGGAGTAGGAACCCCCGTTGCTGAGTTGAAGGCCACTACAAGAGGCAAGGTACCGATGTCGATGGTAGAGAATGTAGTGGGACCATTTGAACCTATTAGGAGCTAGAAGTTTGTTGCGGGGTCGTTGGTACTCTAGCCATGAAGCCTCCTGTAATTGATTCAAATGTTTCGTTCTTGTTGGACGAGCCTTTACTCTCCTCATTTGAGGTTGTGAGTTACTTTGATATTATGGCACCTCAAAAGTCGTCCATATCTTTGGTGGATTTGATTTATAAGAAGATTGACCCTTCTACAGGTGACGAGGAGGTTAGTGTGACTTCAAGGAAAAATGTTTCTTCTGTGAGTACTTGTCTGGTGTGTAGATGACATCTTTGTAAAGGTAATATGTAGGTATGATCAGATCCAGACAAGTGTATAAGGTCGTTGTGCCATGTTTTGGGTCTTGATGAATTTATTTCTTAGATGGTTCGATGACAATTTTTATAAATGTATTTATTGTTGGTGTAAGTCCTGACGCCAATCTATTTTACATAGATTATTATTCGTATCATAAATTTAATTCATATATCTAATTTTGGATATATGTACAAGACATCATTTATCATGCTATTAATTATATAATAAAATGAAGTCCTTAGAATAGATAGTTTATTCAATAGAACATCAAGTTTGACTTGATCGTGAGACCTTATTGAACATTAAGAATGCTATTCTTAAAGTATCCATAGTTAGAGTATTATTGTTCATCATGACGACAAATAATACATCAAGATTATTATATGAATAGACTGATGACGACATCTCACGAGTCATATATATGAGATATCAAGTCATCACATTAGTCATTCGACTTGAAGTTACTACGATCCCTACATGGGGGAATTGAAGCTTTAAGGCCATTAAACGTTATTTGTAACAGAACAATCATAAATATGGTTATTATGCCTGGAATAAACCATGTAGAAGGGTGTTAGTGATGGAGATAAAATTTGTCTCTCCTACATAAAATGAGTTATGTCTTGGGTCTATCGATGTATTATAATGAGACCATGGAAATGCATGATCATATTAAAATGTACCAATATGTGATATTTGGTTCATTGATTTTACACGCCTATTATGAGATCGAGAAATAAAAAATTGAACATTGTAAGGATCACATATATTGTGACTTACATTCAATTAGATATTTGGATGAAGAGGCAATTACCACACAATAAAAAATGATTGCAGTAAGGTTTAAATCATATTACTGATTTTCTCATGATTCAGATAGAAATAATGTATTGCTAGATGTCAATCATTGTTATAATATTTTATATTATATTAAACTATCGAACTTATAAGGGTCACACACATTAATACTGACAATAGAAAGAATGATTAAATTAAATAAGATTTAATTTAATATTGACATATTTATAATTCATTTAATTAAATTAGATTTGATTAAATAAATTAGAGTCGACAATTAATTAAATGAAATAAGATTTAATTTAATAGTTTGTAGCGAATCATTCTCTCTGTAAATATAAGAAAAACACATCCAAAAGTAATCCTGATTGTCGCTACTCTCATAGAATGACTTACACCACATTTTATTTTGTTCTTACATGGACTATGTAGAGACACCGTTAATTTCTGTGTTGATGATCAAAGTTAAAGCACAAATCAAGAGAGATGCTCCGTGTTGGTGATATGTCTCGTTGACACTTCAAGAGATAAACACACGAACTCTTCTAGTGAAATTTTGTGGTTACGTGGTCATTGGCTAAAGGGATTTGATGTTCATGAGAATAATTTTAAAAAGAGTTTTTAAAGTAAAAAAATATCGTAAATGTTAGATATATAAGAGTGGTGACCCATATACCTAATGTCTTAAGGTATTGGGTTGAGATGAGGTGTCAAAATCTCTTTTGGATTTTGTATTGTTTGACTCGTTTTCTCTCACACTCCAATAAACTCCCAACAAGTGGTATCAGAATCATGGTTCAACTTGGTGGAGGAGTCAGAGTGCATCCTTGTATCGAAAATCTTCTTGGAGATGTATTGGTCTCGTTAATAATAACGATGATACAAATATAAGATATGATAGACTCACACTTGAGAAAGAGATTGTTAGGTTTAAGCGTGAGTGATTAAGTCCCACATCGACTAAAAACATGGTAAATGTCCGATATATATGAGTAGCGATCCATATACCTAATGCCTTAAAGTTTTGGTTTGAGATGTGGTGTCAAAATCTCTTGTTGATCCTAGATCGTTTGACTCAATGTTTTCTCATGCACTGCCCAACAAGCCCAATGATGTTGTTTGATCCATAAAGCCAACCTTACTTATTGGAAAAAAGCTTGATTGTTGTCGATTGTAATTATTCATGTTTATTAATATATTTTTTATTTTATTATTGTCTTATAATAATTATTTTATTATATATTAATTAGAACAAACAATATTATTTAATGAAGTTTTCTGTCTTGTTGCGATGTTCGTATTCTTTATATTGAGAGAATAATTTTGATCAATTACAAATTTCCATCAATAATTTTGACGTCGTCAACGTTACATATCCGAAAACATGAGTATTCTAGTCACTTGAGTTTTGTCATATTTATAGACATAATTTCATTTTATGTTGTATTGCCATTTTATTCTATTAATCTAGATGTTGAGAATTTGTTTACAAATTCGTAATTTTTTAGTTTAAACAACTTTGAATTTTTATTGCATCGATATATTCTATCACAATTTAAACGAAATATCTATCAATTTTTAATAAATAAATAATATATATATAATATATATATATATATATATATAATATATATATATTATATATGGAGAGAAGGATGATGATCTAATTTTTAAGTCTGATAAAGAACAGAATGGAGAAGACAAAATATACCATATTATCAGACCTAATGATGAAAAATATTGTTAAATCCATGTCAAAAATCAAGGAATCACATATAAGTTGTATCGAAATAAAATAAAATTAGAGGACATATAATATTTTATAATAAAAAATAAAATTAGGTACATATATGTTTATAATACTTATCTACGAATGAAACCAAATTTTTTTTATTTTTTTTTCAAGTTAAGTTAATGTTCCAAATTTTTATTTTATTCTAATACATATTTTTAGCTTATAAAAATGTGATTAACTTTGATTTTCTGCAATAGTGCGATCCAACATATTTTTCACTTTTGATGGTGTATCATTATGCACTCATCTAATAGAAATATGGTAGCATGTTCTGTAGTTTGAAACCACAAAACAAGACTTGTTTCTTGGTCTCCTTCGTATCAATCCATTGGAAATTCAACACCAAATATAATTTTTTTTTAGAAGATATGATAAATATCATTATAAATTATATATAACTATTATAAATTATATATAACTATGAAATTTTATTTCGAATTTAAAACAAAATATATATAACTTAATAATATCAGTATTTATAAATTGAATTAAAATTTAAGAATCAAAATATAGTTTCTTTTAACCTCGACTTAGCCGGATTTTTCTTGCACACAATTTTCATGCTACAATATGTCACGATTGTTTCTGGTTCCTTCTAAGCTCGTGATACATCGTTAATAATAATGCAAAGTTTGTAAAGTTTTTGGTCATAGAAAAAAGAAAGTGCCTCGCATAGTGCTTGGACCATTGTTTTGGACAAGGCTATTTCCATGATAAAGCTAATTGATGTGAGGTATCATATTTATGATGCAATTATATAGTACACGTTATATGGATTGATTTTGACTCTCTAAAAGTATTTTTTATTTTTAACTAAGTTTATTTCTTGAGTTGAATAAGATTATAATGGACGACAAAATTTTCTCTTTCAGAAAATGTAACATTATTGTATTTTTTATAGCTGAATTTGTTTGATTATTTATAATGGTCGTAGAAATAATTTATTGTAGAGTTATTGGATTGAAGATTGAGAAATTAAGTTTCTATTTGCATTGCGTTAACATTTTTCATTTTTATCTTTTAAAATAAATATTCATTTCATGCATCTTAATTAGAATTTTTAAGGTAAACTATTCATGGAGAGAAATATGAATATTAGTTAATGACAATTTATTTTTGAAAATAACAAAAATAATAATTTTTTGATATTTGTACTGTCTCATACCTCCTTATTAATAAATAAAATTAACATAATTTTTAAGAATTGAAAAATAAGAAAATATTTTTACATATTTAACGTACTCTAAATTTTTATTTTTTGAGAGACTTAGATCTTCTATAATAGCTAGACATTATAACATTTTGTGGAGACGGTTAGATCTAGAGAAAAGCTTTACCACTCTAAATCTAACAATTTTTATATAGGCTAAATAAACTTTTATTATAAAATCATGTTATTTTATTTTTAGTTATAATACATATTTTTTGTCAAACTTCTTAGTTCATTAGAAAAAAAATTGGTGTTCAATTATAATCTTTAATTTTAAATGAATTTTGGTGTATCTTTTGAATATTTTAAATAATTTTTAACTTCTAATTTTTAACAAATTTCTTAAAGGATTTAAAGTTTAAAAAAAAATGAGTTAAATATATGAATATTTAAGACCGACACTTAAAGATTCATTGTGACACTAAAAGAGAGACTTATAATAGACCAGATAAAATATTATAAAGATATAAAAGATACATAGAATATGATTTAAAATTAAAGATCAAATATAAAAACAAATGTTTTTTAGAGAATTAAAAATTTAGAATTTTATTTTATAAAGATAAAAAATAAAATAGTAAAAATTTTAGGAAATAAAAACTTATTTGATATTTCCAACTTTTGGACTATGCACTGATTTGTAAAGTATTCGTATTCGTTGTGATCCACCCTCCACTATTGTTTGGACATATATGTGCTATACGACCATGACATTCATTTGTTCATAAATATATGCACACCTTTAATTTTTTTGTTGTTGATTAAAGCATACCTTTAATAAATGGAAGTTAGTTTCCTTGAACTTAATTAGTTTACTTATTTTTCTTCAGTTGAAACAATTATTAATTTTGTCTACATAATTTGTTGTTAAATTTGTTTGGCATAACATTTGAATCAATTATTGTTTATCTTATGAAACAATTAATAATATTTTTCTCTAGATGATACAGGTCCTGAACAATACACTCTAATTTCTTCATTTCTTTTTATTTGTTAGATTTTAGATTATTTATTTATTTGATTTCTTTTTCAAATTTTAGAATTATATTAACTACATCTTTTTTTACCTTAGCTTATCAATTATTTTACATTTATATTAATGAAGAGACATGATAATTGGATAAGGATCAAGGACATAAATTTTGTTTAGACAAATGTCAGTAATTAGTTAAATTATGGTAGCTCTCGAGATCGAATCCAAAACTTTCTACTTAAAATTTCTTTAACATCTTTTAACTCATCAACTGAACCAAATTACATTTTACCAAAGCTCTTTTTTTTTTAATAATAAATTTAAACTATTTATAGATTTATATATAAAACACCCTAAAAACACATGTTCAATGATATAGATAGTACTTTGCAATTCTTGATAGCTAACAAACTAGTTTTCCATTCACAAAAGTTTATCCAATAACCATTCTTGACTCAATAACCATTCGTAATTAGAACTTATGTGTTTCGTTCTCATATAGTAATTGCAATGTGTAGCTTCTGTAGAGGATCCAAGTCCATAATTTATCACTACGTCGTACACAAACAAGTGTATTGGAAATTTAATAATTAAATTATAGTTAGAATTTTAGTCAGTTTGCCAATCTTCTAAACTCTATATAAAGAGTAAATTTTAATCATTTCTCTCATCTTTTATCAAATGAATTCTAAAAAGTTTTTTTTTTAATGTCAAGCTATCAAATTTATTTTTCTTATGAGATGAATCTTCAAATCTCTTGCTCTAATTTTTATATTATGCTTCTGCTAATAACATGACATAGATAATTATTATTATTCTAAAGTGAATATTCATCTAAGTCTCACATTGAGTAGTCCGAAGAATAAAATAAGTAATTAATTATTATAATATAAAGAATTTAAAGTTTTTTCACCACAACAACTCGAGCTAATTAATGTATCGTATTTACATGAACTTTTAGTGATATTATATTGTTTAACAATCATTTTTTATAATATTAAGTTAAAATTATGAGATTAAGGTGGTTTTTAGTTGTAGAAAAAGTAAATCTAGTGACATTTTTAAATATAATAAGATAACAGTGAAGTTAAGACGTCGAAAATTAAATTTATCACATTGTACTCCTATATAACTCAATAATCAAAGTATGTTTGATTACTTCCCCTTTTCGTTTGCCATTGCAAATTTGCAATCAATATTTCATTCTAATACTAAAATTATAAATAATTAAAAAGCCATTTCTATACTTAATTTTGTTTAGTTTTTGGATTTTTTTCTTTTTAATTTGGCCATTATTTTTTTTTTTATCAATTTGGATCAAACACCTATAAATTTAAAAATATGAAATGCTTTAACATTGATAATTAAAAAATATGATTTTTTTTTATTCGAATAATGATTAAAAAACATATGATTGAATAAACTTAAATACAACTATTGAGAGAAAACAATATATTCAAAAATGAAATACAAGTGATATACTTGATATAAAAAAAGTTCATTTTATAAGAAAAAAAAGTCTCATTTGATGTACTAACTACAAAAGAAGAGAGGAAATTAAGAGAATTTGTGACACTAAAAACACTCATAATAAAAGTTGATTTTACAGCACTAACACTATACATCTTACCTTTTTTTTTGATGTGGTTGACACTATCTTACTTGTTTTTCTAGGTAACTACTACTTGCCAATATCTTTTACTTTGTTCCAAGTTCATGATTTTCCATTATATATAGTACTTCATTGCTAGGAGAAATAATGTAAAAGGATAACAACAAAGAGAAGAAAGGAAAACTATTTTTTTTTTTTAATAATGGAATGGAAAACATATTATCTAGATTTGATGCTTGTACCATTAGAATTTCTTATGACTATAGGTTATTATGTATGGTTGTGGAATAAGACTAGAAGAGAGCCTTTTTCCACTACAATTGGAATCAATGCTCATGCTAGACGTTTTTGGGTGCCTACTATGTTGAAGGTATATACTATCTTTTATATTATGTTGTAATTTGATTCTTTTCTTGCTCTTTATTATTGTTACTCCTAGTGAAAACATGCATAATACATCATAGTACTTGATATATAACTTTTAATGATATTTGATGTGTTAGAGTGTATATTCGAATTTAAAATATTTCTCTTATTTGCATTTGATTTGTGTGAGTTTTGTGGTTAGATTATTTAAAATAAAACAAAATCTTTTCAATTTATTATATTTTTCATTTTACATTAATCTTTGTTTCTTTATAATTTTTGTCGGGTTTTGTTAAATACAAAGATGTAAAAAATTGATCCTTATACATATTTTTTCACAAATTTTTTGATCTTAAATTTTTATTTATTTATTAAACTTTGAGTCCCTTAATTTTGATGATTTTTTAATTATTTTTCCCTTAATTGAGAACCAAAAGTGTATGAATCATTCAAATTGACGAACACAAGTGTGATTAAAAATACGTATTTAATTATCAATTTAGAATAGAGTTTTAAAAATAAAATCAAATTGAGTGGTCCAATCGGTTGTAGCGTGAATTGAAAAAAAATTATTTATTGATTAATTAATTCGAACAAATCAAAATAGTTGAATTGTATATCTAGATAATTTTCCTGTTCAATTTCCATTATGATTTTTTAAAACACTAGTTTAGAATCTTGATTATATGAGAGAATCTACATATTGGACCCCCTTGGTTTAAGTACCTTTGACCATGATAATGTAGGGCCTTTTGCAAAATATGAAGTGGCACTATTATAATTCAAAAGTTGATTTGTAATTTAAAATAAAATGTCAATAAAAAAACTTTTTAAAAAGATAATAAAAAGAAAAAGGTGCGTTGAATATGACTCTTCTTTTGTTTTATTGTTTTAACTGTAATTTCTCACAAGGAAAATAAAATGATTCAGAATTGTAACTTTAAATGAAATCTATGTGGCAAATGTGTTGATAACATGAAATTTAATGCATTTAAATGAGATGAGTTGTTAACAATTAAAATTACTCAAATTTGATTCTTGTGATATAAAGTAATGTATATTTTGATGATATAGAAATGAGTGGCATCATCTCACATCATCAACAAATAAACATCTCTCACCTATCACCTAATCAAAATTTCCCTTCAAATGCGTAGATAGGAAAATATGACATCTTAAAAATTGGAATATCAAAATTATGAATTTAAAAATTAAAGATTAAAATCAAGCATAAGGTAAAATAGAGTGATCAAGTTTCATTATTCTAATATTTGTGTACTATTAAAAAATATTATTATATTATTATTATTATTATTATTATAATTATTATTATTATTATTATTATTATTATTATTATTATTATTATTATTATTATCATTATATATCTAAACGATGATATTTGACTGAATATTTGTGTAAAATTACTTTATATTGTTAAATGTTAATATATAAATTAAACTCATTAAGAATTAGAGACAATGAATAAAAAAAAATAGAGGGACAATGATTTTATTTAAGCTCTTCAAATCAAATAATCAAAGTATATATAAGCATTCTATATTCAACATTTTTACAAATTAAATCTATTAAATTAACTGTATTAATCTATTTTTTTTTCACTTCTTTAAAAAATCACATCTCTTTTTTTTCACTTATTAGTTATAATTAACTTCAACTAAAATATCAAATTTCATCATTAAAATAAAATAAAATCTATTTTTCTCTTTTTGAATCTTAATAGTCATATGAGAATATTTGTACAATAGAGGTAATAGAAGTCATTTGACTTAAATTTTTTACCATACAAAATAATTAATAAAACCTTATTGTGAATTAATTTTGTTTAGGATATTGAAAAGAAGAACATCCTAGTAGCTCAAAGTCTTAGAAATCAATTAATGGGATCAACTCTTATGGCCACCACATCAATTTTGCTATCAGCTGGCTTAGCTGCTCTCATGAGTAGCACTTATAGTGTCAAAAAACCTCTTGATGATGTTGTCTATGGTGCTCATGGTGAATTTATGGTAGCACTTAAATATGTTACACTTCTTACCATATTCTTATTCTCATTTTTTTGTCACACACTTTCAATTAGATTTCTCAATCAATTAAGCATCCTTATTTGCACACCGCAAGATGTTATGTCTATGGTGACTTCTGAATATTTGTCAGATATTTTGGAGAAAGGAACAACTTTGAACACTATTGGAAATAGAGTTTTCTACTCTGCACTCCCACTTTTGCTTTGGATTTTTGGTCCAGTGATGGTTTTCTTATGCTCTTTGGTTATGTTGATAGTGTTTTACAACCTTGACGTTGTTTGTGGAAGTGGAAAAGCTAAGATAATATTGAATGGTGAAAGCAACTATGTCTATGTGGTTAGCTAAGAGAAAAAAAATAAATAGATAATATTATATGGTTTAATATATTTATAGTCTCTATAAATATATAATTTTTGTTTTTGATTTTTGATATTTTGTTTTTAGTTTATGCAAATATATTACTTTTTGTTTTGGTCCGTATAAATATTTATTTTAGTTCTTATTTGAAGAGACTGAAATCAAATATTTTACTTACGTATTATATGGACCAATTTAAAAATGAATAAATTTTGCATGAACTATAAAAATGCGTAAGATCAAAAGCAAAACATTAATATCTAAGAAGAGTAAAATATATAAAAGTATTAATATGAACTAAAAATAAAAATAATATATTTATAAAAATTAAAAATATATTTAAATTGTAATATTATGTAAAAGAAGATAAAATATTTTCGATATACTTTTTTAATCAGTTCAAATTATCGAGTCACTAATTATGCTCATATAATTAGTGTGATGTAGAACATGTAGCTAATATTTTAAGATTGATATGTGTATATTTGTCATTGGGTGTATGGTTTACAACTTTACTTGTTGTAAAAGTACTGGTACTTTACTTATTAAAAGCAGAAATGCACATGAATAATTCCAATGACTTTGTTGTAAAAAAAGTTCCAATGACTTTTCTTATTGATTATGGTTACAATTAGTATTTATTTATTTATTTGGCTTCGTGATTTTTTTTTAATAAGGTATAAAGTTGATTTGAACATTGAGATGGAGAATTAAGTGATAAGAAAGATTTGAAGTTTGATATTCACTTTGAATAAAAATATTAATAATATGAATATTACTAATTACTAAATTTTGCCGTTGAAAAAGATAAATCTTTTCTTGGTGCACTAAAAGCTTATTATATTGCAAAATGAAAAAAATTTATCCTAAATTAATTACTCTAAACATTGAGAGATTTCGGTTGAAATTCAAAATATTTTATTTTTTTATATTTAAAATGTGAGTTTAATTTGTGACACCCTAAACTCCAAAATAATATATATAATAATTTATATCATATTTCTATTAAATAAGTAAAATACAAATTACAACTCTTATTTCCGATATTATCTATCAGAGCAGGGTTCTCCCAAACTTGAACTTCAAGACTCATTAACTTGTAACAACTGCAATTTCGCAAACGCAGTGCCAAACCATTCAAACACAAACAACGAATGAGGTAAGTTTCGAAATCATGTTAATAATATAATATAAGTAAGAAGAACACATAAATAATCATAATAGAACTGTATCATTACACAAACATTGCTCAAGAAAAATATCACATTAAAAGTCAAAATCACTCAAGAAAAATGAATATCTTTCACTATAACATCAAATTGTCATAGAGAAATTATTATCACTTTTGAAATACATCAATCACAACAAAACAATCACAAGGAAATGCAATGCTATGCATGAACTTTGACTCTACTTCACAATGTGTTACCATTGTAACTCTAAAGTACTTGATTAGGAGGTTTGATACTATGTCACCATCCCGATGGACGAACAATTCAAATTGGCTCTGTCCTCATATATCCCATCAATTCAACCCGAGACACATATACACGACAATCGAGGTAAGTGTGTGTTGCATGGTAGCTTCCGACATTTAGAGTGTGACCTCCAAGTCACCTATGAATTCTCAACCTGAATACCTCCAAGGTCTAACAATCTTGTCTTAAGCTCAACAACAGATCGCCACGATCAGACTCATTTAGTTGTACTTTCCCGAAATTACCAGACTTGTCAGACCCTACTTATATGATGACAAAATAATCTTCACTTCACAAATTCTCAATATTTATTATTTATCCCCTCGTTAGCTTAAACTACTCCATTAAGAGCACTGTCTTCAGAAATCATCATTATCTCATCAAGTATGGGGTACTTCAATATTCTCATTACAATTTTATAATATCATTAAACATACATGATCATCATATAAACCCATCACAATTTTATAACATCACTATCATCAATTAAAAACCATCATTATCATCACGTAAACATATATCATACTATGCATCTATCTTTTATTATCACATCACATAAATTTGTATAATCAAACATATGCACATAATTTCATTCAACATCCAACATCACAATAATGACAAATATCAACTAACACACAAGTATCGAAAATTAAATCAATCAACACCTTATAAATATTTCTGTTTCACATTTTAATCTCACAATTATCATATTTCACATTAATCAATTTATCTCTCATATGGCTACTACAGTACGTTGCGAGCCCCGGATGAATCGTTGGGAAATACAGTTTTTCCGCTCATCTCACAATATATTATACTCATAAATTCAAACGTTCTCTTACTCCTTACCTTATTTCGACGCCTTCACACACGAGTACGATTCCACGAGCAAGTAATCTTTGTTCTTTGAGTTTTTATCCTTCAATCGATCTAACTCGACAATTTATAGGTAAACGTCAAAAATAAATTATGAGAAAATACTCTAAAAACTAAATTTCGAAATTCGGTCAAGGAAAAATTACCATAAATCGGACAACCAATCAGTGGATAATATTAGTCACTTTTCACTTGACGATCGTTTGGCATTAGTTCACTCCAAATCTCGACTTACAGGTGAGAAGAACGGTGCAAAAAAAACGAATTGTGTAAACAGAGAAATATGTATTTTAAAGGAGAAATTCGGGTTGCTTAAAATCTAGAAAGTTGTGTTTAATTGAATAGCCTAATGAGTAAAACAACGCTACTGAAATTTGGAGACAACGGTATAGACTTTCTAAGACATCATCAATGAACAGGTATCAATATTTTTTTTCCTCAATGTGCGGCTGTCCTATTGTGCCTGGTTACTCTCTCTTTCTTATGTCCTCATTTTTTGTTATTTCAATTAATATATATTTTTTATTTAATAAATTTTACTCTTAAATATGTGTTTTACTCCATAAAACAATTTAGTCTTTCTTCTATTTATTTTTATTTTTTAAATAAAACACAACACAATATCAAAACTATTTTTAACACTTTTTTTAAATATAATTTAATTCCAACGTATTACTAATATTTCAAAAGCAATATTTTATAAACTAAGTAATTAAAGTAATTAATCTTTTTAAATACATTAATAATCAAAATCCTCATATTCAAAACTAATCTAAATATTGAAATATAACTAATCTTGCATTACTTAACATCAGTCAAGTGCACACAAAAAAATATTACATTAATTAGGTACGCATATATACATGTATTACATCAAATATTTTTCTTTAAAATATTACACTAAATACTATATTTTAAAAATTATATCAAATAATAACATAT
>PGWS01002595.1:0-11463 GCA_002896235.1 Cicer reticulatum
GGGTTCGCTCGTAAGTATAAACACATTCTCATATCTCACTTAAATATTTTGTACCTACCTTACTTTGGCATCAAAGTGTGTTTGCATGTACACTCCATTTGGAGACAAGGCGTATCACAAGAAAACAATGAACATTCAATTCGTGGTGAAAAGATTAGAGAATCAGCTTGGAGTTCACATCACCAAACTCAGTCATTAACCTCTAGTGTTACAGGTCGATTTTTTAGCTACAACCTCTTTTGCAAGCTCATAAGGACTACTTTATTAGCTACTATTTGGTTCAGAGGTAAAACAACATTTACATATTTTATCCATTTTATTTTTACTAGGACTAATTGACTTGTGTTTCCCTTATTCTTCCTATTTCCATCTCTTTCCTCTCCATCCTTCATCCTCCCTACCATCTAACAATTGTCACCCACCTCCATATCGTCGCTCTTCCCCTCACATTTCCCTTCCCCTCCCCTCCTCATCTCATCTTCTCGCTATCATAGACCGTTTCTCTACTCCTTTTTGTTATTGCCTTCATTTTCACCATCCGGAGAGGTTGAATTTCTTCTTCTTACGTTCGACTTTTGCTCCATGTGTTTTGTTTCTTTTTGTTCTTTTCCTCTTTCCATAGAAAAGTTATTTTTGGTTCTTTTATTTCTTTTAGTTTTTGTAAAGACAAACAAAAAGGGGAAAAAATCGAGAAAAATTATAGAAAATTAGTGACGATATGAAACTGTCACTAAAATGAAAAAAAAATCTATTTGCAATTTTAGTGACATGCCAAAATTCGTAAAGGAATTATTTAGAGATTTAGCGATGAATAGATTTTTTAGGGATTTTTTTTTTCACAAATGTTCATATATAAATCTGAATTCGTCACAAATAGTTAAGAATTTAGTGACTGATGACATTTGTGAAGGAATATTATTGTTTGTGAGGGATCAATTATCTTTATAATTATGTCACTTATTTGATTTTATTATAAACAATTTGTTGAAAAGAATCTGTTTATACTTTATTAATTTGTACTAATAAAAAAATTAAGATGACAAATAATTTTAGAAGTTTACACAAATAATATTTAATAATGATAAATTTGTACTCATACAACTAAATTGCGAAAGAAAAAAACATAAAACTAAGTGAAATTCACTTATTTTAATAAAAATCAATGAATAATTATGCGAATTAGCTATTTCAAATAAAAAAAATAAATCCAAACCACACTTTTGAAGTGGAGGAGGAAAAAGGAAGGTAAGACTATAGGGAAGAAGGAAGGTAGATGTAACTAGGTTTAACTATGCTTTTTTTCTTGTGTATTATGTTTTTTCCTTTCTATATTTTCATTGCTAAATTGAATGGTTTCTAATACTCACTCCATTCTTAAATGCTTGCCGTAAATTTTAACATAGATTAAAAAAAATGAATAATGAGATGTAACTACTTGAAAGTAATTAATATATTATTAATTTGGACATAATATTTGAAATAAAATAATCAATTTTGTTTTTTTAAAACGAAGATCATTTCAGAAGGGAAGGGAGTATAACTTTTAAAATTGAAATTACCGAACACCAACTATTGGAAATCTTCAACAATAATTGGCTAATGGTGTTCCCATACATGATCCAAAAGGGTTGTCCAACTAGAACTCTTTGGTTGTCCAAGATCTACGTCGAAGAACAACTTAACACATACACATCTCACCTAATTCTAAAACATATATTCTTCTAAGCACATGTCATTGATTTGTTTATGAAAACCATCTATGTATGTATAGTTTAAAAATGTAATATAAATAAAAATAATAATTCAAATATTAATATATTTAATTAAAAATTTAGTTTACAATATATTTTTTTAGTTATTATTTTTTTTATATATATATACCGTTTTAAGTGTAGCCAAAATTGATTTGACTAACACAAGACTTTTTTTAAGGAGACACTTAAATATAATATTAAGGTTGTAAATATATCTTTGATCTAATGTAAATATATTATTTTTTTATTAATAGTCTTTATAAGTTTTTTTTTATTTTAATTTAGTTCATAGTAAATCTTAGAAGAAACGATCGATTTTTGGTGCTAATTCAATCAACTTACAAAAAAAATATCGGGACATGTGGCCCTATAAATGCACACAAGCACATCATTTTTTATGATAATATTAAAAACTAAAATATTTTATATTATTATTAATAAATTATTAATTATTATTTAATAATTCATGTTATTTTAATATAAAAAAAGTATTAATAGAAATTAAAAGTAAGGTTTAAGGATTTTTGAAACACTCATCTTCTTTCGTGTCATGGCGGTTTGTCGGCACTTTTTTTGTAACTTTTAATTTGACGTTAGGGACCAAAATCAACCGTCTCTGATTTTACATGAACTAAATTCAAACAAAAAACTTATAAGAATTAAAATAAAAAAATAGTATATTTATCAAGACCAAAGACATATTTAAACTTAATATTAATTTAGTGAGAAAATTTTAGTGATCATTTACAATATAATTTATATGTCGGATATGCTCTTAAAGTCAAATTCCATTTGTATTAGTTAGTTGGGTGTAACAACAGATCTTAATAGCATGTACTTATTCTTCTCTTTTTATTGAAATAGAAGCTCCAATTTATCCCTTCATAATAAAAACCGCATCATTATAATTTACTACCTCCCTCTTTGTATATAAGATTCTCTTAAAAAACTTGTATTTTTTTATTTATAGTTATTTTGTGAGTTTCAATTAATAATATTATTTTTTTATTAATATATTTATGTTTAATTTATATTTTTTCTACAATTACAACAAATAATACTATAGTAACTATTACAATTCTTTTTTTTAAGGATAAATATTTAAGTAAATGCAATTATTAAAAAAATAATTAAAATATAATTAAAAATTTTAATATTTTTTTGTTTACCGTGATTTGATTAACGCGATCTCCTAATATAATAGAGATCATATAAGTTGGAAATTAGTTGTGGCAACATTGAATTCCATAATCCATAGCCACAGGCAAAATGATATAGTATGTCTTTGGAAAGAGACCTAATTAAAATTTTTATACACAAATAAAATATAAAATTAAAAGAAAAGTTATTTTAAATCAAAATTAATTTATACTAATAAATGATGAATTCATTTTTTATTTTTTTCAATGTAAACTCTAATAATGCATGGCAAATATATATATAATAATTATGAGAATGGTAGTTAAATAAATAATTAAAATTTGGATTAAAAATTATGAATAACATTTATATTTTAAAACAATTTTTTTTAAGTGACCACTTCTTATTTAGACAGTAGAATATATATATATATATAATATATATATATCTGTTTGGTGTGTGTGTATATATATTATAATATATTAATAACAGTAACATGTCATTATACTTTGGAAAGCTAAGGCATGTGCATGTATCTGCAGCACGTTGCAAAGCTAGCTAGACAAATGAATATGAGTACTCTAATTTCTCTGCTTGTTTTAAAAGCATGCATGTGCATGCGTTGTACTATTTCTCCAATTAAATTTACAAGATAACAAGAGAATAAATAGACGAATAAAAGTTATTATAAAAGAAAGACGGGTAGAACACATAAATGCGTGCCTAGTATCCCTACAACTTTTTAAAAAATATCTCTATACTCAAACATCATTGTTTTGTTGTTAATTTAATTTGTTCTTGTTGGTGGTAGAAGTGTTGGTGCAAATTAAAGGGATATTTATTCCTCGAATAAGTATATGTATATGATTTGGAAAACTACGATTTCGAATTTTAAATGGAACTACTATTGACTTATATGTGTGGAAATAATCGTTGGCCGGATACAAGAGTATTAGGATATGTCTTGGATATTTGAGGTATTAATGTTTGGGAGATTAAGTTACATTAGCCTATGTTTGGTAGCGAAAAAACAAAGGAATGAAAACGTGAGTAAGGAAAATTGTCTCAAAATTTGTGCTTACTTTGATTGGTATTAATAGAAATTTTGTGTGGGACCCACATTCAATTTGAAGAAGGACGCGTAAAACTGAAGAATTAAAACTATGGACACAAATAATCCTATGCTATGGAATTATTACGTTTGTTTCCTTTGATACTATATCACTTTTCTTTATTCTATCTTTCTTTGTAAACCAACACAAGCGTAGAGGTGGTAAGGAACGAAAAACTTAACGTAGATAAATTGTTTTTCTTATTTTAGCAGAGACTCATTTAGTGAGTATGATAAAAGATAAAATGTGAATTAATTATATCCTATGTTGTCTCATTTAATATTTGAAGAGACAGTATGATACGTTATTTGTCTCACAACGAATATCGTTTAAAGGTTTTTGTACATATATTAGAATATAATAATTGAAATAATATGAATTAATTTTTCTAAACTACTTATGTTAACTATTTGTGATTTTTTTTATATTATCAATGTAAAGTACAATAATATCTTATAAGTTGGTGCATTTAGTAATTCTTATAAAGGGTAATATAAAAAAAAGTTAAAGTTGTATTAAAAATTAAAAATAACATTTATTTTGAAATTGTTTTTGTTAAAATGACACTCATTATGAAACAGATGAAGTATGATAAGTTAATCCTCAAACTTATTATATGTTGTCTCTCTAATTAAAATTTTTATATTTAAAATGAGATAAGGGGTATGAATAAAACAAAAATCGATAATAACTTATTTACTGCACTTACGCTCTAATTAAATATTAATTTAAAATATTAAAATTTAAAATATAAAAAATAGGTATGATTTATTTTTAATTTTTAATATTAATCATTAAATAATAGTTTTATATATTTAAAAATAGTATGATTTTCTTCCAGGGTAATTTTATATATAGTATAAGAAATTAAAACCTATTAATTATCATATTTAAAATAATAATAACATTTAAAATAATTTTAATTATTTATTAGGTTTTTTTAGTATTTTTTTATTAATTTATAAAATTTAAAAATACTATAAATTAATTTGGAAAAATTGATATTGATTCAATGAGTAACTTTGTCATAAATTATTATATATATATATATATATATATTATATATATATATTATATATATATATATATATATATATATATATATATATATCATATTACTATCATATCATAATTAAGCATGAATATTGTACTAAATAATCCCTGAAAGATATGTAGATGATATTATTTTCATCGGTTCTACAACACTTTGTCGTAGTTGATTTTTTTATATAATTATATAATAATTTTTCTAAATGAATAATAAAATAATAATTTTTATTAAATAACTTTTAATCATTGATTGATTTCATTATTATATACAAAATAAATAAAAAATTGAATTAAATGCAAATAATATTAATTAGAGATATAAATAAAAAATAAGTGTTTATAGAGGAAAAAATGTAGTATTATATTAATATGAAGATAGAGATGAAATTATGAGGAAACAATAATATTACTCCTTCTGTGTTATAACAATCATTACATTTTTTTACTAAAAGAATTGTCCGAAAAAAATTATCATTTTTAATTTAATTTAACGTTAATTACTTTCCTCTGGACGGAACAACATTAATTTCATTTCTTGTCAAATATTGATAGTAAGGAGGCAAATTATATATGCACCAATGATGTCAAGATAGAGTTTATGCACAGTTTTTTTTACCAATTTAATTACTATTTTCAAATTAAGGATGACCAATTTAATAGACTTGTATTAAATTATAAACATAAATTGACATCTTACCCAATATAAATCAATGAGTTGTATGATGATGAAAATGTGTACCCTATTTATTATGATAATTGACCATTTAATCTCATATAACAACATATTAAGAAAATAATATATTAAAAAATATTTTATTAAATTATAATAATTAAGATATTACTTATTATCCAATTCATAGTAGAAAATATTTAATTTAAAATATGTAAATATTATTAATTAAAGGGATGGAGTAAAAGACAACATTTTGACAAGAACTAATATTTAGAGTAAAAGACATCTTTTTAAAATAATATTTTTTTGTAAATAGGTTAGAGGGGGTAGAAGACAAGAAAAATATTTCACAAGAAAACGCGGAATCAGAAATTTTAGAACGAATCTGCATTGATTTTTCTTGTTTCTCATTTTAGTTCTCTTATTGTTTTTGGTGAAATATCATTTTACTTATCTACCAAACAGTGAAATCTTATACCTTTTACGTTCCACTTTCCGCCGGTTAGACGCACGTTTGTTGGAACTTTTGAGACATCTTTGTTTTTATGGATTATATGTTCCACAATCCACACATCACATATTTTAGTTTATTTTGAAAGAAACAAAAAGACTAATAAAATATAAAATATTAATAAAAAATTGATATATTAGACTAAATTCTTGAAAAAAATAAGAAATTTCTATTAATTATAATTGTAATGTAGGTATAAATGTTTTAATTAATATCATACGATATATTTTTAGAATAATCTATATATGAAATTTTTTTACGATGTATTCATCAATTGAATTGTTTTAGTAATTTTGTTCTCTAAACTAATAATTAACTAATTATTTTTATGAATCAAATATCTTTATTTTATGACTTTTGAATTTAGAAAAAATATTTTAAAGGAAAAATATTATAACTAATTTTTTATATTTTATTATAAAAACATTTAATATTTACTATTATAAATATAAAATTAAAAATATATATTTATTGATACTTTTAATAAATGTATTAATTATTATATTTTTTTTAATAGTAAAAAATTTTTTTCAATAACAAATCTAATTACTATTTTAAAAATCTAATTTTCGATATATGGTCGATCGAATGAATATAGTATAAAATTCTTCTTTTTTATATTAATTATATTATATATATATATATATATATATTTTTTTTTGGAAAGGAATTAACCTCATTATTTTATGTAATATTTTATTTAGTAATTAGGACCCACATTTAACTCTATTCTTGCAAATTTAATTCAATTTCAAAAAAATCAAGGACAAGATAAGGACATGGTAGAAAATTGATCGAATTTAAATTATTTCTCGAGTTATCCGTCTCATTCCAAATAACTTTAAGAAAAAATTATTATTTTTGTTATTATTGATTCACCATCTCTAAAAAAATTATCAATCAATTCACTAATTTAATAATTTAGTGTTTGTAAAACAATGTTATGATTTATTACTCTTGAATCAATTGGCAAATGATAACCATATGTGATTTGTTATTGTTATGAGTTAATTATGTTTAATTATTTTTTCTAAAAAAAAATTTAAGTATAGCTATTTTGCGTCTCGTCTTGAGACAAATTCGACTTATCTTTATTATGTTATCATTAATAAATTCGACTTATCTTTATTATGTTATCATTAATAAATCTATAATTTATTGACTTTGATGAGATTAAAGGAGAAATTAAAGTTTGATTTAAACAGTAATTTGTACACCTTTATACTTACTAGGATCCAAATTAAGAATTCTTTTGCAATTTGTTAGTATCTCAAAAAGTTGTTCAAATACAAAACAAATAAAAAAAGAATTGTACAACTTATCCCTAAAAAGTAAACTGCTCTACCGTTGCACTTCACCATGCTGCAAGCAGAGTACTACATAGTAACAAGCATGAAACTGTCTACACACTATGATAAAAGTTTAATATCTTAGTGACGTGATATTATGCTGAAAATTTCAGTGCTAGTGGGATTTTTGTGGCACTATTTTCTCTGAATTTTGCAGCTTTATATCTATAGCCATTCCGCTACTATGACAAAATAAAAAGAGATGCTATATTAAACACTTTTCTTGGAGATGCTATAACACACTTTTTTTTAGAGATGCTATAAAACTTTGAAACTAATAGTATGTTTGGTAATAAGCTCTAAGCATGGAAACGTGCGGCCATTCAAACTCTACTGAAAATTTTGCTTTTCAATCATATGTTAAATGTATTATAATTTTTTATTTAAACTATTGATAGAAAATAAAATTAGTAAAAGTAAATTTGGATATATATTATTATAAACAAGAGAATGTGTATTATATTAAGAATTATATAAATTATATAATATTTAATTATTAATATAAATAAATATAACTATAAACTATTATTAAATTTAATTAATTGATCACTAAATATTTATAAATGTGTTTGGTTTTAAAAAAATAAACATTGATTTTTGATTTAATTGATTTTAACTACAATTGAATTTTTTATAAATTATTTATCGTTTGAGTATATTTCTATAAAAGTAAATTAAACAATAATTTTGATTGCGTATAAAAATTAATTTAATAACAAAGGTTACAATTATAATTTTAGTTAAAATTGATTTTATTAAGATTCAAAATACAAAAATTTTTTTAATTTTAAATTTTTAAAATCATTTTTGACTCTTATTTCTTAAAACAAATTAGAAAAATTGGTAGTAACTAACTCAGTTATGAAACTGGCAAACATGTTGAATTTAATATCTGTGTTTTACCACTAAATCAAAATATGATTATAAAAGAAATTAAATAAATGATTGAGTCTTATGACAAGGGTACATTAATGAAGCATGAGCTAAACTAATTTTGATATAGAGAGTAGAATAGCTCCCACGGTTCGAACTAAATTGTACTATGGCACATGCTGATAACATAAACGAGGGACGGCTAACATAGCTAGCTAGTACTATAATTTGATCTGACAATTTGATTAAAATTGTAGTACTAGTTGGGATAAATGAATCATTATGACAATATATTGGCAATTTGAAACTTAATTGAGATTAACTTTTGTCCAACGAACCTTAATTAGATGTGATGAGTGTCGTCTTCTATAACGATTGATAGATTATGACAGTGATGTTGAACGCTCGATTCATGCCATGGTTTTTATTTTATATGATCACAAATTTTTTAAGACTTTTGAAAGTTTGTGATAATAGTGGTAGTTGCAATCATTTTGAAAGGATATAACAATAACCTCACTTTCTTTTCAAAATATGAGGAAACTATGTTATAAAACGCCAAAACTCATTCTTTCATATTTATTTTTTACTATAAAAAACAAAAAATAATATATAGTAACTCTTGTAATCAAAATTAAATGTTTTCCCCCATAATTATCATGCTGTAGTTTGTTATTTGGGTTTTATCCCATGGATGGATCCAAAAACATGCTATGTAGGTACCAAAATAATTAATAATAAAATATTTATTTGAAAAATTCTAAATATTTAATAAAACAAATCAAAGTAACAATTCGAATTAGAGAAAAAAAATTTTAAGTTTGGTCACAAAATTGTTGCCCCTAACACTTAGCAACTAAATTATAGATGGGTTTTCTCTTTTAAATTTTTAAATTTGAAGCTATTTTTAACTTTTTTTTAGTTGGTGTAAATCAATTATAACTATAAATTCGTTAAATATACTTTAAGGTGTAGTTTAGTTAATTTACACCAACTGAAAATTAATTAGTGCATATTAAAAAATCTTTCTCACTCATTTTTAGTTTGTGCAAATTAATAATTATAATTTAATTTTGTTCATTACAATTAAGGCAAACCATGAACAAACAGATGAGAGAAGAGGAATGAAATTTTTTATATTGTGTTTTGTATAGGTTGGAATGGAAGAGAAAGGTGAGTGATTTTTCTTTCTTTAACGAATTTCAGATGACTATTATTTTGTGTGGTGTAGGTCAAATATCTGGTTATACTCAATAAGTCTCTTTATATGTGTAGTAGTGTTTATTTAAATTGTAATATGAAGAAAAAAATATCCAAAATTAAAGTGGAGGCCACTATCTACATATTAGCAAGGTAGTCCATCACTGATGTTGACTTATATACTATAATATTGTTATGAAAAAATTTAGGAGGTTGAACTTTATGAGAAGTTATTACGATTAGAAAAACTTCAACATTCAAGAAACACTTAAACAAAATTAACTAAGTATCATTGACTGACAAAGTTTTGACATTAGTAGTGAAATTCAAATTTAAAATCATTGTAGTTATTAGAGTTTGAAAAAGTCTCACATTGCTTTGAATTTTAAAAAAAAAAGTAATTAAATTATATATATATTTCCTAGTTCTTCTTACAAATTGCCACAAGTCGGAACACCATAATTTGTATCTGATTCCCTTTTATTTTTCTATTCTACTTTTTGTATTAGAGTATTATGAGATATAATTAAAATATTTATTTTAAAGAGTGTGAGTATATTGAGGGTTATTAATTCAGAGTTTAAGATAAGTTTAAATATTGTAACAATTTTCATACAATATTATTTTCAATGGTAATGATTTTTTCCTCTGATTTTAAATTTTACTTTATTTTCTTGTGTTTGATTGTATTATTTAATTTTATCTATTTGTTTATTTGGAAGTTATGTGTCTTTACCTTAATTTAGTCTCTTGTCGATTGAGATTTGAGTTTGTTGCCTTGGACTATAGTAGAGAGTATCTGAATTTGAGCCTTGAGATTGGGCTTTGAGTATTCGACGGAGTGGGTCTTGGCTAGTCCGAAACACTTACTAAGCTAAACAACATTCATTGGTAACTATGTAATAAATCAGATATTTAATTTTTTTATTATTACAATATTGCAAGTGTGATAAAAGAATTAGTACACTGATTTTTTTATTTATACAAATACTAGTACATTGTTAATCAACTCTATCTTGACTAATATTATTACTATACTTGTAAGGCATAGGAATGTGATATACTAATTAAATTATGTGGGCAATTAAAAAAGAACACAGAAAAGTACAATTAAGGTACTGTTTGCATTGATTTTGGCAAGTAAAAACATAGTATTCAATTATTGATTCATATGAAACGATAACTTCGAGTTTTGTGTTGCATTTGGGTTCGATATGGTTCATTTGAAACAGTATCTTATCATCTTATGTCTCATAGATGCCAACCGAGCAGTGGCCATAGCATTTGGCAGTTTTCCCTTTTGAGGTCGAAGATTTGACTCAATGGGATTCGATCCTAGTAACTATAACTACATAGCTCCTAAAATGGACCCGATCCTATATCACTTTTTTCTTTATATTTTCTTTTTTGTTTGTTTAATTTCAACATGTGAAACCAAAGGCCTTAGAAATATGGATCAATGTGGGTATCCACATGTAGGGCATGTCCAATTGACTCTCAACCATTTAAATGAGCCAAATCCACATGTAAGCGATTGTAGAGGGTCAAGTGTCACAAGGCTTTAAATATAGGTATATACAAATTTGAATGAATAGTTGAATTAGAATGGGAAAAATAATCTACAATAATTTGAATTCAACCGTTTCATTTAAAATTATACGTATAAAAATTTAAACTATTTAGGATGAGTCTAGTAGTTTTACTTAGTTATCACATCATCAATATAATAAATGAGTTGTTTGATAAAAATATACTTAATTAAGTATTAATACAAATATTCAAAGTTCAATATATCTTTTTC
>PGWS01002601.1:0-13198 GCA_002896235.1 Cicer reticulatum
TTTTAATATCTGCATTTGCTTAACGATTGTTGTGGATGGAGTTAGTGTATGCTCATGCATTTCATTTTGGTAAATCGTGCTGACCCGTGATAGGTGGCACCTCGGTAAACAGTACTGACCCGTGATAGGTGGTACATTTACGATTTACGTTTTTGGTAAATTGTGCTGACCTATGATAGGTGGCACCTCGGTAAATAGTACTTTGGCATGTGATAGGTGGTACGTTTACGATTTACGCTTTTCCTTTTAGTAAATCGTGCTGACCCGTGATAGGTGGCACCTCGGTAAACAATACTGACCCGTGATAGGTGGTACGTTTACGATTTACGCTTTTTAGTAAATCGTGTTGACCTGTGATAGGTGGCACCTCGGCAATTGGTACTTTGGCCTGCGATAGGCGGTACAATTATGATTTACGACCCTTCGAGGAGGGTTTTGGTTTGGAAATCCGAGTCCATGCATTTTGGCAATATACGCATCGCATTTAAGGGTGCTTGGCAGGCGAGTCCCGTGTTTTGATTTCAGTTTATGAATTGAGTGTTTTGCATTAGAGTGTGTTGTGGTAATTTGTTTAAATTGCTAAATGTTATGTATTGATTATTGTGTGTAAGTGTGATGGATTGCTAAACTAATTTCGAAACCAATTTGTCCGTGGTGATCGTGTGGGGAATTCTAAGTGTTAAGAATGTGGAATTGTGTATGAATGATATTGAGTTATTTATTATTTTTGGAGAATAATGCAGGAAAATCGACTTCCCAATCGATGGATGAGTTACAGGACCTTCCTAATTTAACATAATCGTTTGCCAATCGATTTTATAATATTTTTCCGAAAACCATTAAGAAATCGATTTGGAATCGATTTTGCCATATAGGAACTCATCAAAACTGACAAAATCGATTTGCGAATCGATGGCATTAAGTTAGGGGCTTAGTTATTCATTCAATCGAGATTCCCATCGATTGAATTAAGCCAGAGTTCAAATTTCACTAAAACCTCAGGAAATCGATTTGGAAATCGATTGGCTTAGTAGAAATTCTTATTTTGAGTTAGATAACAGATTGCTCAATTGATTTATCAATGTCTTGGTCAGTTATGTATTATTGGATGGATTGAGAACTTTATTTTGATTTCATTTTATTTGGCAAGTGTTATATGAACTTTTAGCATATGGAAAACCTTTTAAGGTGCATGCTAGGTTGAAAGGTTATCTTGTGCATTTGAAAACTTAAATGTTAGTGTTTAACTGTTAATTTATGGTTGGTGACCCTTTACAACTATTGTGGAAATCTGGGCTTTGCCCTCAGATGAGAGCCAGGACAATCCTACCCGGTTCGACCCTGTGGATGGGAATGTAGAGGGGATGCCTGACTGGAGCTCATGTTAGGAGATCTTATGGGGCGCTTGGAGATCACTCAGGGCGTTTAGTTTGTTTGGAGAATGATCAGATTAGGTTGACATAGAGGGAACATACGTCTTTCTTTTTGAATTGTATTTATTTTAAAATGGAAGACTGTACCTTTACTAATATTGTCAGCTTGACATGTTATTTTTCGATGGGTTACATGTACCACTTTTTGATGTGTAAATATTTTGGATTCATATTTTGAGAAACTTTTTCACTGCTTGTAAATTATAATGACTCAATTATTTATCAAAGGTATTACCTTATTTATTTCTCTATTTTATTTTAATTTCTTTTGAAAAAAAAATACACCCTCGCTTTGAGAATCGGAGTGTTACATTGTTACATTTTTTCTCTCATGTGTTTTTCAGTCTTCAGTGTTTAAGAAAGAGTTATGATTATTATTCAAAAGTTATAAAAAATTGTGATTGATTCAATTTATATATTTCAGAAAAACAATATATAAATCGATTTCGTAATCCATTTTATTAAAAGTTTAAAACCAGCTTAATTGATTACCTAATAGATTATCGCGTGTCTTGTTTTTCTTGAATCTTGAAAATATATGAACTAATCGATTAGTGCATTTCTTGCAACTTTAAGAAATTTATTTCAATTGATTGTCCAAATCGATTTCGTCGATCACATACACATGTCTGATGAAAAGTATTTTCATCATCGATTTGCCAATCGATTGTTCAGTATGAGTTTGGTTCTGTGAATCACAAAATCGATTACTCAATTGATGTGCAAATCGATTGTCCAATTGATTTGTTTAAACACAGAACACAGGTTTTTTGATAAAACCTTTAAGTAATCGATTTCCCAATCGATTAACTTAGTGAAACCTTCATTCTGTGAGTCTGACAATCGATTGTTCAATTGATTGATCAATTGATTTATTACTTGATTGATTAATACTCATTTTATAAATTTCATTGGCAAATACTATATGAGAACTCATTATGATTAAGTCTACCTAATTTACTATATTAACACTAAACATTCTTGTACATCAGTCTTCAAAGCTTGTAGGACATCATCCATCTTTGCTTGATTGCTTGAGTTCCAAGTTTGTCCAAGTGTGTAGTGTTTGGTTATTTGCCTGAAATGTTTCTCAATTCAAATCATTAGATCAAATCAATAATTAATTTGTATTGTATGTTTGGGAGTTAAATCAAAAACATGATTAAGGGAATCCACGTGTCTTACAAAAACTCCCCCTTTTGATTTAATGACAAACACACAGTTTTAACCTTGAGGATTATTTAGAATCTCCCCATGAATTTAAGAGTTTATGATTCATTTCAACAACATAAAGCACAAGCTATTCACATTCATCAATTTTGGTATCCGATTTTGATATCATAGCTTGCTATTTAAGTTTTATTAAAATCAGTGTATTATAGCTTATACAAAATTTGGTATCAGAGTACAATCACGGTACATTATTAGATATTATGTATCAGAGTGCATTATCAGATATCACAAGTTATTAGTCAATTAGAGCAATAATCACATAAGCAATAACTTTGTTACCAATTCAGCAATATCAGCAGTATCACATAAGCAATAGAACAAGTTAAACTTTGTTACCAATTTCCCCCTTTTTTCATTGAATTCAAAAAGAAATACAAGAGAGAATGATTAATTAAAAAATCTATCATAGGATATATACAAAACCATTACAAAGCAAAAAAAATAAGAAAAAAAAAATCCTAATCAACTAATCTAGGACTGCTCCTCATTATCACCAATGGGAGAGGTAGAGACTGCTGTATTATCCTCAGCAAGTGTCTCCTCACCATGAGGTTCAGTACTTTCTAAGTTGGTAGGATTTGGTTTTTCAGCTGCTTGCTTGCCAATTCAAACAATGTCTTCAAAAGACATTTTGAGACCCAAGTGTTCTTGGATGGCAGCAACATCTTGAACCACTGAGTTTAAGGTTGCTTGGAGTTCCTTAAGAGAGGCTTCCACCCTAGCATTGTGAGCAGCCTAGGACTCCATCAATTCTAGCAACTTAGCCAAAAGCTCAGATTGTGCTTCAGTTGGCTCAGTTTGTTCAACACTTGGCTGTGCTTGTTCAGCACTTGGTTGTGTCCTTGTCCAAATGCCATTGATCCTTTTCAATTGCATCTGATTCACAATGGATTCACCAAAGGTTAGAGTAGTTTTAATTGATTCTTCGTTGACACATGATACCTTGAAGTGTTTCAGAATCTTTGTGATTAACTGGGGGTAGGGGAGCAACAGCTTTCCTTGTGCTAATTCCACCATGTTCATCAACACAATCCTTGCCCAGCTCATCTTGAGCTCCTTGTACAGGCCCCAGAGCAGGATAATATCCAGCCTCTGTACAACGGCATGATTTCCTGATCGAGGTACTAACATTCGTGTTAGCACATACATCAGCATACGATGTTGGACCTTCATCTGACTGATTGGAAAAGGGATACTTTTTCAACAAAGCCTTCAACCATCAGGTCCTGAATTGCCGTATTTCGATCTACTGATGATTCCCAAGCGTCATCAGTCGAATCAGGATCTGCTCTTCCATCAATAGCTTCTCCAAAGAATGGTAATCCTGACAGTTTGGAGAAATTCTTCAAAAGTCATGAGATTTTTCTTACCCCTTGACTTCTGCCTCAATCCAGTATTGGTGAGTTTTGAAGGTTGAGTAGAAGGCTCTAATCAGCCTTGGGTAGATTTCCAAAGAACAGGAAAGGAAATATACTAATCCATGAAACCTTAAGTGGTTTTGGAAAGTAAAACCATTTGAAGTCAAAATAAGTAAAATCCAGAGTTCTCGCCTCTCGGATTTTCCTTTTTAAGAAAGAAGGTGGGAGAACAACTTCTTTCAACAGGTTTGCCTTTGGGAGGCTGAACTTCTTTTGGTTGGGGGAAGATATAGCTTTCTTCTTTTTCTGGATTGGCTCTTTCATGGCATCCCCCATTAGTTTCTCCGATTGAGGAACCTTCCTCTTTTTTTGTTGTTCTTGATTTGTTTGCAATAGCCTTCCTTTGTCTTTTGCTAATACCTTATGAGTAGGTATTGAGACTTTCTTAGCAGGAGGGGAAGGAGGTTGAGGGAAGGGTGTTCTTCCACTAGATGTTGAAAAAGAATCTAGGGAAACAGATTTAGAAGAAGATGATTGAGGTTTTTCAATAGTTTGCTTTACTCTTGCCATTTGAATGTTTTGGAAATTTGAGATGTTTGAGAGGATTGAGAAGGATTAAGACACAGAAAAATTCGAGTTTGGGAGAGAAAATATGAACTGGTGGTGAAAGTGGGTTGAGAAATCGATTTAGGGATTTATATAGAACTGTTCAGAATCGATTTCCCAATCGATTTTATTTCACATCTGGGTTCATAAAATCGATTGTCCAATCGATTTTTGTTACCGTTACTTGAGTGAAATGAAAGGTTTCCGTTACAACCACCTCCAACGGCTATTATTTTTCTCCAACAGTGGTTTTGTAAATCGACTCCCAAATCGATCGATTTCGTAATTGATCCTTCAACTTGATAAATCGATGTCCAAATCGATTTCCTTATCAGTTCAGAAACCTTCACATAGCAGCAGCGATTTCCAAATCGACTTATTTTGGCTTAGAGTTTTAGAATTTGATACAATCGATTACCAAATCGGTGCTCGGGTTGAGGTTGGAAAGCTTCTCAAATTTGTGGATGTCTGAAACAAATAATCGATTATCAAATCGATTCTTTAAAGGATTTTCCAAATCTTCCATCGATTGGATTGATGTATACTCCAAAATTTTTTATATCTGAGATTTCCAAATCGATTATGAAATCGATTCTCTTGTTTCAGATTTTGACAAGTAAGACACTGTGTATCACAAATCGATTATGCAATCGATTACCAAATTGATTATATTGAAGATATTTATCATACAGGGATTTCAATCGACTTCCAAATCGATTTCGTTAGGCTCAGAGTTTTCATTATTTTGACACAATCGATTACCTAATCAATGCTCGGGTTGGATTTTGGAAAATTTCTAACATCTGTGGATGTTTTGTAACAAATAATCGATTATGGAATCGATTCTTTAAAAGTATTTTCCAACTCATCCATCGATATATCAATCGATTGTATTGATGAATACTCCAGCATTTTGACATCTGATATATGTAAATCGATTATAAAATCGATTATAGTGTTTGTGACTTAGACAAATAAGACAATGTGTAGCATAAATCGATTATGCAATCGATTTTGTAATGCTGATTTTCTATTTTGTCACAGGATAATCGATGTCTCAATCGATTTTGGCACAGGGATCATATTTCATTTTGATCCATAATACCAAGTCTAATTCTAATATAGAAGAAACTTTCCTTGGGTAAGGCTTTGGTAAATATTATCAGCTAATTGATTAGATGTATTAAACATAATCAAGCATGATATTACCATTTTGGTATTGATCTCTAATGAAATGATGTCTAATCTCTATATGCTCTGTTCTAGAGTGCATCACATGATTCTTTGTAATATTTATAGCACTAGTGTTGTGACACATGATTGGCACAGTTCCAAGCTCAACACCAAAGTCAGAAAGGTGTTGTTTCATCCATAAAATTTGTGCACAACAGCTTCCAGCAGCTACATATTCAACCTCAGCTGTTGAAAGTGCAACACTATTTTGTTTCTTGCTATGCCAAGATACAAGTGAATTCCCCAATAGATGGCAAGTACCAGATGTACTTTTTCTATCTAATTTGCAACCAGCAAAATCAGAATCAGAATAGCCAACAGAGTACAAGTTGAGCCCTTAGGATACCACAAACCTAGATTTTTTATTCCTAATAGATATCTGAATATTCTTTTGACTGCACAAAGATGGGATTCCTTAGGATTGGCTTGGGTATCTTGCACACATGCAGACACTAAACATAATGTCAGGTCTACTAGCTGTAAGATATAGTAAAGACCCTATCATGCCGCTATACATAGTCACATCAACAGATTTTCCCTCTTCATCTCTATCTAAATGGCAAGCTTGACTCATGGGTGCATCAATGGATTTAAACTTATCAAAGCCAAACTTCTTTAAAAGATCATTACAGTATTTTGGTTTGACTTAGGAAAATGCCATTCTTGCTTTGATTGATTTGAAATCCAAGAAGTAAGTTAATTCTCCCATCATGGACATTTCAAATCTTCCTTTCATTGTATTTTCAAATTCTTTGCAAAGCTTACTGTTTGTGATCCAAAGATTATGTTCATCAACATAAATTTGGACAATAGAATGTATTTTCCTTTTGTCTTTATAAAAAGTGTCTTATCAACATCTCCTCTTAAAAAATTTTCTTGTATGAGGAAATTGTTGAGTTTTTCATACCAAGCTCTTGGAGCTTGTTTCAAAACCATAGAGGGCTTTTGTTAGTTTAAACACATGGTTTGGAAACACAGGATCTTCAAATCCTGGTGTTTGACTAACAAAAGCTTCCTCTTGCATGTCTCCATTTAGAAAGGCACTTTTTACATCCATTTGATATAGTTTAAAGTCCATTATGCAAGCATAAGCAAGCAGGATTCTAATGGCTTCTAATCTAGCTACAGGGGCATAGGCTTCATCATATTCAATGCCCTCCTCTTGGTTGTACCCTTTAGCCACTAGCCTAGCCTTATTCCTAGTTATTATCCCATTTTCATCCATTTTGTTTCTAAACACCCATCTAGTTCCGATGACATGTTTGTCTTCTCGTTTAGGAACTAGAATCCACACTTTGTTTCTCTCAAACTGATTGAGCTCTTCTTGCATGGCAACTATCCAGTCATGGTCCATAAGAGCTTCCTTTAGGTTTTTGGGTTCTACTTGAGAAACAAAGGCTGTAAAGTTACAAAATTGTCTGAGGGATTTTCTAGTTGAAACCCCTTTTGAAATCTCTCCTATGATGTTGTCAATAGGATGGCTTTTGTTGAATCTTCATTCCTTAGGCAAGTCATCTTCCCTAACAGGTTCTATGTACTCAATGTTAGTTTGAGGCACTGTTTCATTTGGTTCTATTGGATCTGATTCTATACATTCATCAAGAGAATCATTAACTATAATAAGGGCACTGTTCAAGTTTTTAGTAAAGATTTCATCAAATTTTACATGAACAGATTCCTCTATAGTTTTGGTTCTCTTATTGTACATCCTATAGGCCTTCTAGATTGAGAATATCCCAGAAAATTCCCTTATCTGCCTTAGAGTCAAATTTCCCTAGATGCTCTTTTCCATTATTCAATACAAAGCACTTGCATCCAAAGACTCTAAAAATAAGCAATGTTTGGTTTTCTACCTTTGTATAGTTCATAGGGGTTTTTTCTAAAGATAGGCCTAATGAGAACTCTATTCATCACATGAGCAGCTGTATTTATTGCATCAGCCCAAAGTATTTAGGAAGCTTAGAGTCATTTATTATTGTTCTAGCAAGTTCTTCTAGAGCTCTATTCTTCCTTTCTACAACTCCATTTTGTTGTGGAGTTCTTGGGGCTGAGTACATGTGGTGAATTCCATTTTGATCACAATAGTTATCAAAGACTCATTTTGAAATTCTCTACCATGATCACTCTTAATGGAAACTATTTCTGATTCTTCTCATTTTGAACTTGATTTGCAAATTTTTTGAAAATTGAGAAGGCATCACTTTTGTGAGACAGAAAATAGGTCCATGTGTATCTTGAGTAGTCATCAACTAACACATATCCATACATATTTCCTCCAAAGCTTTTTACTTGAGATGGACCAAATAGGTCCATATGGATTAATTGAAGAACTCTATCAATTTGTACCAAGTCTATTGGGGGAAAGGATGACTTAACTAACTTACTCTTCTCACAAGAGTCACATAACTTTTCTTTTGAAAAAGTTCTGTTGGGAAGACCTATTACTAGTTGTTTACTAACTAGTTTGTTAAGATGACTAATGTGTATGTGTGCAATTCTTTTATGCCACAACCACTCTTCATTAGACTTAGTTAATAAACAACAGATATCATTTACAGGTAAGGAATCAAAATCTATCATGTATATGTTGTTTACTCTTTTACCTACCAATTTCATGCCTTTATCTTCCCTATGCTCAAGTGTACAAGACTGAGAAGTAAAGTATATCTGGAATCCTTTGTCACACAGCTGACTAATACTTAGTAAATTGTGTTTCAAACCTTTGACATATAAAAACATCCTTGATAACTGCAGTTGATTTGCTTCCTATATCTCCAATGCCAAGGATTTTACCTTTATTGTTGTCACCATATTTCACATATCCACCATTTTTTGAATTGAGAGACAAGAATTTTGATTTGTCTGCTGTCATGTGTTTGGAACATCCACTATCTAGGTACCATGAGTGCGTTTTGGATGTCAAGCACAACTGCAATACAGAATTAAACTTTGATTTTAGGTACCCAATTTAAATTGGCTCCTTTAGGGTAAGTTTCCATCATAGGTTTCTTTATTTTCCAAATTTGTTTCCAACCCTTATTAGCAAGCTTTTTCAATTTACAATTGTAAGATATATGTCCCTTTTTACAACAGAAATGACATGAAAAAGCAGAGAATGAATTATGAGTTGGTTTAATGAAGATATCATGCATTTGATTTGATTTAACAAATTTATGGTTCTGTTTAGCATTCATGTTTTGTCTATAACCAATTCCAGATTTTTCATAATGATTCCTTTGATTCCCAAGAAGAACATTTAGGTTGTTTTTACTACTAGCAAATTTAGCTAAATCAGATTTCAATGACACAACTTTTCTTTCAAGTTCAGTACAGCTAGTTAGCTTATCAAATTATTCTTTTTTTCAAATGTTCATTCATATCTTCAAGCATTTTATGTTCTTTCTTAATTTCTTCACACATCATGCATTGTTTTTCTAGCATTTTCTTAGTGTAAATCAATTGTTTAACTACCTTAACATGTTCAGCATGCAATTCATTAAAAGCATCATGTAATTCATCATAACATGGATTAGAGGTAGTACTTACTTCACTATCAGAATCTGAATCTGTATTGGCCATGAGACATAAGTTAGCTTCTTCATCTTCTGAATCTTCAGATGAATCTTCCTCATTGTCATTCCAAGCTATGTAGGCTATCTTTGTTGAAGGTTGTTGATCCTTGCCTTTAGCCTTCACAAGCTTGTTTCTGTTTTGTAGTTTAAAGCACTCAGATCTGATGTGGCCTGTTTCCACATTCATAGCAAGTTATGACTTTGCTATCATTGGTATCACTCTTGCTGAAGCCTTTTGTCTTTGAATTTGGTGGTTTTCTTGATTGGCTTCCTTTCTTTTTCAGAAACTTTTTGAATTTTCTGACCAACATACCTATCTCAGGCTCTTCTTCAGATTCACTTTCTGAATCATCAGTATCTGGTTCAGATTTCTCTTTGTGAGTTTGAGCCTTCAGTGAAAGTCCTTTTCTTTTCCTATTTGATTGTTCTAACTCATGTAATCTGTGCAGTTCCATCTCATGCTCCCTGAGCTTTCCAAATAGTGTGGCAATAGTCATGTTTGCAAGGTCCTTTGATTCAGCAATGGCAGTGATCTTGGGCTGCCATTCTCTTGTCAAGCACCTCATTACTTTTCCTATTTGTTGCTCATTGTCCATAATTTTTCCTAAAGCATGTAGATTGTTTATGATGTGAGTGAACCTTGTCTGCAAGTCATTGATTGACTCATCCTTCTTCATGTTGAAAAGCTCATACTCATGCATTAGAGTATCTGTTCTGGCCCTTTTGACATCTGTAGTGCCTTCATGAGTTTCCTGAAGTGTGTCCCACATCTCCTTTGCAGTTTTGCAGTTTGACACCCTGAAAAATTCATCAGCACTCAAGGCAGAGGTTATAATATTCTTGGCTTTTGCATTATAGCCAACTTTCTTTTTGTCATCATCAGACCAATCAGCTCTTGGATTGATGATGATGGATGATCCCTCAGTGCCTGCAAATTTAGGCACATAGGGACCAGTTTCCACTGCCTCTAAGATGTCTAGCTCACATGCCTCTAGAAAGATGAGCATCCTCTCTTTCCAGTACATCTATGCTGACCCATTAAAGGCAGGGGGTCTGGTTAAAGATGCCCCTTAACCCAGAAAATCAATAGAAGTCATTTTCTTTTTGAGAACTAGCCTAAAAGATCAGGCTCTTGATGCCAATTGTTGGTTATATGACTTCTATTGTTAGGAAATTTTATACAAAATTATCAGCAAGAGTATCTAATTCTTTCCTAAGTGATGAATTAATATGAAATCCAACTTGTTTAATATTAATTCCTATTTTAACAACAAAAGATTCTAACAGTTTTTTTTGCAGCGGAATTTTCAGAATCACATGCAAGATCAATATGAAAAGTAAAGAGAGATAGGAAATAATGCACCAGGGATTTTTATACTGGTTCGGCTATCACCTTGATAACCTACATCCAGTCCTGAAATCTACAACAGATTTCAGCCTTTCACTAGAATGATTTGAGAAATGTTTTTACAGACTTTCCAGTGTCACAGCCTATCCATCCAACTCACAACCACTTCTATCACAATACCAACCGTTCCCTAAGAGTTACTCGTCAAACTCTAGCGAGATCAAGCTGAGGTTTCTTTTAGATGAACACAAGCACCTCAAAAGATAACCACCAGTGTACACTACTGGATTTCCAAAACTTCAATTACAGAAATTGTTCTTTCACAAAAATTAAAGAAGACTAAGAAATTGACTCAATCACAATGTGAGATCTCACACAAAAGTATTAGGCCAATGAGTATTTGTGTGTTGTAACAATTTTTCTCTCAATGTGTTTTTCAGTCTTCAGTGTTTAAGAAAGAGTGTTATGATTATTATTCAAAAGTTATAAAAATTGTGATTTATTCAATTTATATATTTTCAGAAAAACAACATATAAATCGACTTCGTAATCGATTTTATTAAAGTTTAAAACCAGCTTTAATCGATTACGTATCCGATTATCGCGTGTCTTGTTTTTCTTGAATCTTGAAAATATATGAACTAATCGATTTACTAATCGATTCTTTTAATGCAATTATCAGAGACTGATACTTAGTTTGTATCAGAATCGATTGACTAATCGATTATACACGTTTTGTTCAAACAACGAGATCAAAACAATCGATTACTCAGTCGACGAATATTCATTGACATAATCGATTTGGCAATGGGTTGAATTCTCCCTGTAACTCAAACATTTTACTTCAATCGATTCGTCAATCGATTGTGCTGGTCACTGTGGCTCAGATATTCACTTCAATCGATTTGCCAATCGATTGTGTTGGTCACAATGACTCAAACATTTACCCCAATCGATTTGCCAATCGTTTTGGCTTGTTACAGGACCTCAGATATTTGGTCAAAATCAATGTGCCAATCGATTATTCAATGTGTTTCTGATAAATGATTAACTAGTTCATTCTTTCAACCGATTACCTAATCAATTGATGCAAAGCTTGCACCTCAAGAAACATTTATCAATCGATTATCTAATTGATTAGTGCATTGCTTGCAACTTAAGAAACTTATTTCAATTAATTGTCCAATTGATTTCGTTTATCACAGAACACATGTCTAATGAAAAACTATTTTCAAATCGGTTTGCCAATCGATTGTTCAGTATGAGTTTAGTTTTGTGAATCACAAAATCGATTACTCAATTGATGTGCAAATTGATTGTCCAACTGATTTGTTTAAACACAGAACACAGGTTTTGATAAAACCTTTAAGTAATCGATTTCCCAATCAATAAACTTAGTGAAACCTTCATTCTATGAGTCTGACAATCGATTGTTCAATTGATTGATCAATTGATTTATTACTTGATTGATTAATACTCATTTTATAATTTCATTAGCAATTACTATATGAGAACTCATTATGATTAAGTCTACCTAATTTACTCTATTAACACTAAACATTCTTTTACATCAGCCTTCAAGCCTTGTAGGACATCATCCATATTTGCTTGATTGCTTGAGTTCCAAGTTTTGTCCAAGTGTGTAGTGTTTGATTATTTGCCTGAAATGTTTCTCAATTCAAATCATTAGATCAATCAAATAATTCATATATATTGTATGTTTGGGAATTAAATCAAACACATGATTAGGGAAGCACATGTCTTACACCAATAAATTCCTTTGTGTCATTGGATTAACATTTAGGTCATTTTTGTCCTCCCTAGGTTTATTCTAGTCCAATTAGAGTTTTTAACCAATCTTGTGCATGCAATAGGTGTGTTTGTGTCATTGGATGAGCATTTAGGTCATTTTCGTCAGCCCAAGGTTTATTCTAGTCCAATTATGGTTTTTAACCAATCTTGTGCATCCAATACGTGTGTTTGTGTCATTGGATGAACATTTAGGTCATTTTCGTCCTTCCAAGACTTATTCTGGTCCAACTAGGGTTTTTAACCAATCTCTCGCATCCATTAGGTGTGTTTGTGTAATTGGATGAACATTTAGGTCATTTTCGTCCTTCCTAACCTTATTCTTGTGCATCCAATAGGTGCGTTTGTGTAATTGGATGAACATTTAGATCATTTTCATCCTTCATAGACTTTTTCTTTTCCAACTAGGGTTTTTAACCAATCTTGTCCATCGAATAGGTGTGTTTGTGTCATTGGATGAACATTTAGGTCATTTTCGTCCTCCCTTGGCTTATTCTTGTCCAATTAAAGTTTGTAACCAATCTTGTCCATCGAATAGGTGCGTTTGTGTCATTGGATGAACATTTAGGTCATTTTCGTCCTCCCTTGGCTTATTCTTGTCCAATT